>WTSP01027665.1:42768-67590 GCA_025331215.1 Actenoides lindsayi | reverse complement strand
CCCTAAACCTAAACCACAAACTCTCACCCTCTTCCTCACTCCCCCCCACGGGGAGATCAATACACTCCACTTGCTCTCTCACACATAGAGCAACACCCCAACCCCGCCCCGTCTCCCCCTCCTCCATCGGCGCTGCCGAGCACAGCTCGTGCCCAGGGAGGGCAGATGGAGGGTTGCCCAGGGAGGGGTTGTTCCCTCCTCCCGAGCGACCCTCGCTCCATTGTGGGGCCCTCCCGTCTCCCTCCTTCCCTTGCCAACCCTGTAAGCCCCCGATGGACGGCCCAACATGCCCACCCCATGGGCTGCACGCTCGGCGTCTGCGCTGCGTGTGCAGGTAGCAGGATGGTGGCACTTACTCCCAGGCTCTACTTCCTTGTCACCCTTGCAAGTCCCTCGTCAGCGCTTCTGGTTCGCTCTGGGGAGGCCTGGAGCCAGTGCTGAGGCATTTTCCCTGACGTGCTGCAGGATGGCTGGGATATGCATCCCATCCTCTGCTACCCCACTGCTTTTGTCACTCCCAGCACCTTCCCTGCACTATCTTGGGTAGTTTGGGGGCCCCAAGAGTTGTTCTTTCCCAGGCTGGAGACACCCACCCTACCCTACTCCTCTCCCAAATTAAGGCCCAGCTTAGAATGTCAGGGAGAAAATTTCCCCACCGGCTCAAGGTACCCTGTCGAGGTGGGAAGTGATCCCCTTGCACCCAGCTCAGCGAGGAGGGCTCTGCCCCTGGGCCCCACGTAGCAGGGTGCCAGGACTCCAGGATGGTCCATCCACTGCGGGTCACAGGTCTCAGCAGGCCCACGGGGAGCAGATGCTGACAGGGCTTGGGTGGCTGCAGCGTCCCCATCCCTGACCCTCGCCAGTGCCACGGCAGAGAACCGCACTGTCTGAACCTTGTTAATGAGTAGCAAGTCAAAAGCAGCAGCAGTGCCTGGGCTGCGGTCAGGCCATCAGTGCAGAAAGGGCGGCATTACTGCCTGCAGCTCCTTGTTACCTGTATGCTGCCTCCACAATGGGCCACCATGCCCACCCTGGGGCAAGGGACCCCAAAGCCAGCCCTGCTCTACCACAGGCAGAGGCAGCCAGGTGAGCTTCTCCTGGTGATGCAGACAAGGCAGTCTCAAACTCAGCTAAAATTTCTTGCACGGTCAAGACTTACCTCTCCATCTGCTCTTGTTCAGTAAGGTGGAGAGGGGTATAAAAATGTTTCTGCAGCCAGAAATATTGGTCTGCTGGCTGAAGAGCAGCCTCCCTAGTCAAGGTTTATTTAAGGGCCATCTTCTTCACCCATCCCTCATTGGGGCGCTGCACCCCTGGGACTGCCTTCCTGCCCACCCCGTGCTGGCAGCCCCTTTCCTCCTTCAAACTGCTCTGCTCTCCACACCACTCTCTAAACCTCGCCATGGGCATCTCTCACTCTCTTTCCACGGGTACCTTCCCAGTATCTGATTTCTTCCCACTTCTAGTCCCAGTGCATTCCCATACTCCCAGTAGGTTATTTCCTCTAAGTTTCTCTACCCATATTGTTCTCCAAGTTCCTGTCCCCAGGCCCTTTCGTGTCCCTGAGTACACAGAGTGAGGCTGGGATAACTCCAATCGAATAAACAGCCCTGTCAAGATACATATGGGCTTAGATTGCTCCTCCCAGGCCAAGTTCTACGTGCGGTTTGTTTGGAAAGAACTTAATCAGATGAATGATATCAAAGGACTAAATTAAAATGGGTGCATACAGCTAAGGTTTTATTTAATTGTTTGGGGTTGCTTGTTTAATTATCTTCCCCCTGAGCAGACACAGACTGTAAAATTATCTTCTGAGGATTTACAAGGTTCAGTGGCCAGAACAAAGCCCAGATTTCTCAAGAGGGACAGTGACAAGTATCTCTCACAGTTGGTCCCTGTATTGGTTTTTAAATTTAAACTTGTTGCTACCATCTTAAAACGTCAAAGGATGATTTAATATTTCTCTTTACTATCAATACACTTGCCTATGGCACTGACACGCTCCATTCACTTTTTAAAAGATCATCTCTCCCTGGGAAATTTCAGAGACAGCTATAAAGAACATGTTAAAATACACATATGGTCTATTGGTTTTAGACCTGGGAACAGAAACCAATCCTCTAAATCTATCCTTTGGGCAGCGCTACAGTTTTTTGTAGCCATAAAGTGCCATCCTGACTTTCACAATGCAAACTCTAAATACACCACTATCCCCGTGACTGCTGTTTGTGTCTCTGTGAAGTATCCTCCTTCCCTCTGGTGCTCAGTTCCAGAACGCAGGACACAGCTCCATGCTCCCACAGCTTCCCAGAGCTTCCCAAACCACCTGCCTCCCATTTCCCCATCTTCCTCTCTCCCATTGCCCCTTCTTTTGTTGGCACTGCCTTGGGGTTTTTTTTGGGTTGTTTTTTTTCTTTTTCTCCTTCTGCACCAGCACTGCTCTTTCTGCACGTTTTGCTGTGTTAGAGGCAGCAGCTGCAGGGGGGTAGGAGGGGGAAGGACTAGCTGTGCTACATGCTGGGGAGAAAAAACAGCAGACAGTAAGATATTGTGTGGCCGTAATCTCCATTTTTGGGGTGCAAATCAGATTAAAAGAAGATAGTCCTTTAGGTTGCGTCTGAAAACTGAACTCTTTGCACGCTAGTTGTTGAAATGGATGTTGGTTGCAGCTGATGGCAGAGCGGCTCAGCCTAGCTATGTGTGCATAGTGCTTTTCTATGAGGTCATCTATAACAGAGCAGCAGCACGTTGTACTATTCCAGACCAGCACAGACCTATTCCCAACGCCAGCACAATTTTGCTGGCAAAGACCAACTTTGTACAGGTACCACCTCAGGAACAGGCACATCCTGGATCTAAACAGGAGACAGCTGAGCAGCAACCCAGGAACATGGCACAGCTGTGCCTGGCTGGGGCTAAGGGCTGGTTCCAAGGGCCCCACTGCTTGAGTAAAACATGTGAAAAAACGTTATTTATTGAAACACCACCCCACTCCCTTTCCTTTTTCCTCTTTTCACTGCACTACTTCTGGATGTTTGCTTCAGGAGCTGCTTCTCTCACCCCAGCCTCATCCTGTACTCACCCTGCCTCCTCTCTCCTCCATCTCCTTCCCTACTTTTTTTTTTCCTTCTGCTTCTTTTTTGCCTTCCTGTGTCTCACCTTATGTTTCAAGCTCTCTTTTCCTAAGCAAATTCCCTGACCCAGACTTATTGGTTCTTTCTTTTTGAACCATTCCAGCTTCCACTTGTTGCCTCAACCTGTCCTGCAGCCACCAGCCCAAACGAGCTCCCTTCTCTTCACCAAACCAGACCTTGCTTGCACTGCCTAGTACTTCTCACATGCTGCTGTTTCTTCTTTGCCCCCTCCACTAATGGATGCCACGTCCGAGTGTCACTCAGGAGGCATCAGTGCAGATGCCCTAGCTATACTCTGAGCGTTTCAAGCACGCTGGGTCTGGCCCAGGCTGTGGCACAGCAGCATGATCCCACGTGGACCAGGATCAGTGGAGCAGGTGGCCGGCACGGGAGTGCTGTTGGAAGCAGTGTTGCAGCCCCCTCCCAACCCCCGAGGTCAAGAAGAGCCTGTACTGGCCCCAAAATTTCAAGGCTGAGTTTGCAGTTAGTCAGCTAAGCTGCACTGGTGGCTCAGAGCATTCAATCGCTCCACGCTCCTAATAGTGTAGCTGCAGATAGTCCTTTATGGGTAGATGTGTGACTTTGTTTAGCAAGCTACGTTACACGCGGATTTAGGCATGCGTTGCTTTTATATTAATACTGTGATGTCTTTCCAGCATTTCTTTTCCTCCTCACAACAGCTCTTTTCCTCCCTAATTGCAGAAGCTTTCACAAGTTCTTCTTCCTACTTATAGTAGTATAATTATGGCAAAAACAGTGTAGTTACCAGCCAAACCGTTAGTTTTGTTGAAGTTATTAAAGAGAGGAGTACTTAGATGTAAAAATGTTTATTTACATTCAAAATAAAGGCATCACATCTGTATAAAGCTTTCATTTTAATCTGTACTTTCAAAAATCCAGATGCAGATGTTTATGCAACTTTTTCTAAAAGCTTCTAGTCTATCAAACAAGAGATGCAAAAATATTTACATTGTGAACACCAAACATCTTTTCTAAATCTGTAGAATTAAGGCGATGGGAAGTGTAGGCAGCTGCCCCTCCTCCGAGTCTCCCTTGTGAGCCAGAGCCCCCTTTCCTGGGCACCGCTTTCACATCGTGCCTGAGGCCCCGAAAACGTTGCCTCCCCTGTGAGGTGGCCTCGCACCTTCAGCCCCCGCAGGACCGAGCTGGAGCTGTGCACGGCTGCCCTGCCTGGGAAAGCTTCTTTCTCTGGCAGCACTGGGGCAAAACTTTGCAGCGCTGCTTGACTTGAAAAACTCCCTAAAATATTTACTGATAAGGAAAACACCGAGCTCAGCCCGCACGAGGGGTCTGTGCGGCAGGGCCCTGCCAGCACGGCTGTACCAGGGGGGTGCAGCCACGGCGTGTCCCCAGCTGCCGCGCGGGCAGGGGCACAGCCAGGCAGACGGGGGGCACAGCCCCGGCGGAGACTCCGCGTGCTGTGCTGGGAGATGTGGTGGCCCCCAGGGGACGGGCAGATGTCTGCTCTCAGCCCTGGCTGTGCTGGCCGAAGGCAGCACCTCTGCCAGCTGCAGGCTACTGCTAGCCACAGCGGCTGGGCAGGATGCTAGCGTGGGACTGGCTTGGATTGGGGAGCGGGGGGAGCACTCCCACAAGCCACCCTGCCAGTGACTCCATTGAGGCCACAGCAGAAGGGGGTCAAGGAGTGCACTGGGCAGTCCTTGGGCCACTCAGCAGCGACTAAGTGAATCTCCAGGCCTCCGGGGTCCATCTGCCATCGCCCTCCTCCCTGTAGAAGGGGAGCAGCAGGGCTTCTGCTTCCCTGAAATTCTCGTAGGATCCAGAGAGTGGCTCCATCGCCTCACAGGGCTGAGAGCTGTGGCTGGGAGAAGACTACAAACCCCCCGCTCTTTTGGTTTTCCCTCTGTACAGGAATCTCCCAGACTTCTGGCTTTGCAACAAGCAGATTTCGCCTTCTGCGTGCAGATAGAGAGGAAACCTGGCGACGCAGGCGGTGCCGGCGGTACCTCGCCGTAGGCAGCGCTGCCAGACTCCCACTCCTCGGCAGCACCTCGACCCGCGGCTCCCTCGCCGCTGCCCGTGAGGGCTTTCCTGCACGCTGGGGCATTCTGGAGATCCATTCGCTCCTCGGGGGGAAGGAGATTGATTGATTGATTGCTTTTCTTCTTTTTCAAGCGTAAGAGGAAGTAAAGCCTTTATTTCTTTTCTTTTTTTTTTTTTTTCCCCTCAGAGATTATTTACAAGGCATTGTCTCTGATAACACCGGCTGACATCCTTTGGCGTCACTACCACTCAGTGCACTGAAGATGCCTCAAGGTGTGTCAGTCGTGCTTCACGTCAGCGTGCCTTGATGTATCTCTTTGGCTGGGATTGAAAGGTACAGTTTCTAAATCTCCCGGTGACCCATTTTGCATGGATCACTGGTGCGCTAGAATGTAGCTGCTCCTTCCCATCGTGTTAATGCAAGTTTGGCTGCGTTCAAAGCAGCCTGCGCTCCACGTGCCACCCCGAGCACACAGGGAGAGCTTGTGCTCGCGCCTCTGCACGAAACGGTCACGGCTGCTACAGGCTCGGTACCTTTCGCACGAGTTACGCGCTTTAGGTGCTTTCGTTGCTGTATCGTGGCCCTTTAATTTAAACCTTGTCAATGCTTTAGTTTGATAAACACGAGCAGACAGCTGGATTCGGTTAATCTGGGGCTCACAGTTCACAAGGCAGCGAACGCTCCCAGGTCGCAGAGGCACCCTCTGCTCCCAGGGTCCCGTGGGTGCCCCAAAGCTAAGCTGGGCGACAGCGCATCAGCAAGAAAAAGACCCAGACTCCTGCGGGGGAGCAGCTCAGCCCCATCCGTGGTCACAAACCGCCCGCGGGAGTGTCCCTGGGGCCAGTCCTGGGGACAGCCCTGATTAATACTTAATTAATACTTCCAGCACAGCCCTGTGCCTTCCCGTGCTGTGCTGCCTGTGCGCTGGGCTGGCGAGGAAGGCTGCGGGAAGGCGAGCCCTCAGGGACCCTTCCAGAAGGCCCTGAGGCCCAGCTGAGCTGGCAGAAGGGCTCCTTGGGCAGCTCCGGCCCCAGGTGTGCTGAGGCTGCCCCGAGGGCAATGCAAATGCCGCGCACCTGCCTGTAGGGCCCCAGCCTTCACAGCCCTGCCGAGGCTGCTGCCTGGGCTGCAATATAAACCCAGCCCCGAGCTCAGCTAGGAGCTGGTTCTGCTGGGATGAATCAGTTAACCACATAGGAACCCCATGACTGCCTGTCCTTTGCATGTTGTGGCCTCCTTTTCCCGCTCCCTGGTGGAAATGATGGCCTGATCCTGTCCCGGAGATTCGTGGGCATGGACCGCAACAGAGAAATGCTAGCAAAGCCAGGAAACCTTCAAGGGGATTTCAGTTATGCAGATGACAGAACAAATCTGGGTGAGTGGATCAGATCCTCTCCTTCTTCTTTTGTCATGTGCCTATTATCCACTAATTTTATTTTATGGAAAAGTGGGTCTTGAAATTACTGCTGTGTTAAGAGGCATGTGGCAGCTCATACCATCACATGTCCTGTTCTTGCCAAGCTACAACCATATCTTTGTCATGATTCATATTTTCAAACTCCCCTTAAAAAAAGTGCACAACTACCTAACAGTTTTTCGTAGCTCAGCTGTGGGCAACTCACATGTTTCTGAGTCTCGTTTGACCAGCTGAAACAAAAAATCAACTCTAGACACACCAAGTCTTTAACGAACAATTAGACTGTGATGCCATTGCATGGCTCTGTCCTTTCCTGGGGGCACAGCAAGCTCAGTTCCTTAAAATCCCCCAGTTAAATCCAAATGAGCTGGGATTACAGCATAGGAGGGAGGGCTGTAGGTGAGGACCTGGCTGCCATGGCCCATGCCTAACCATACAACTTTTGTTTGTTTCAACAGGGTTTTCCAACTGGAAGCGAGGGTAGGGGCGGCTGGGAAAACAGGGGGCGTGAAAGTTCAGCAATCTCAGCTACTGCCGAGAAATGGCTCTTGCGTATTCTTTAACCCTCCTCATAAACACAAATTCACTTCCCTTCTCCCACAAGCGATGAGATACCTGGCGTTAAGCCAGGTAAGAGAGCCCACATGGACACTTGCCACCAAAAAGCAGCCGAACTATGTTGATGCTACCTTGTCCTGCAGCTAGTTGGTTGCCTCCCTAAACTCTGGGGCACAATAGGTTAACTTCCTTAAAAGCCCCACTGCCAGTCCTGAGTCAGGTGAGGGAATGGCACGGGAGCTTCCCTGCTCGATGGCCTTTGCCCCACAGCCACTTGCAGGCAGCAATCTGGTTTGACTGAAATTCTTCAGGTTTCAGCAACAGGAAATTGCGGATGAGAGACCGTGCTGTAAAGTGCACTCACAGTTTCAGTTGCAAGCTGTGAAAAGTAGCAGCCCCCGAGCTCTCAACTCCAACGCCGCTGTTAATATTGTTTTTTTAATAATAGCATCGAGATCGATGAAGGATCAGGGTCTTGTTGTAGTAGGCAACCTCTCAGCAATGCTCAGGAAACCCCCACCCTACCATCACACGGTTTGCTGTCTAGGCATCCCAGCAAGTCCCCAAGCACGTTGCAGTGTCCCAGCCGCAATAAGGTGGGTCAGGAAGGTAGTCTAGTTTAAAACCTCGTTTCCTTTGCCGGGCAGCAGCAGAGGCACCCCAAAATGCCCCTTATGACAATGCTGCTCAGGGGCCATGAGAGGAGAAATTGGGGTTTTTGCCAGTGCAATATTTTCTCCCTGGGGAGCCGCAGGGACTGTTCTCATAGAGGTGTGGGTTGGAGCACTGGTGGGGAAGAAGATCTCTGCCCCAAAACCAGGTGGGCTTTGTAAACTGCCTCAAGGCCTTAGGACACTCTGGTTTCCACGCTGCACTCACTGGTAATTTAGGTGGTCTGTGGTAGTACAAAGTCTAGTCAAGATGGTTGAATGAATTCCCAGAACTCCCTCCCAGCACTGGAGTCTGAAAGCATGTTCTTTCCCCCCCCCACCCCTGAAGAAGCCCGGAGGGGGGTGGCTGTGTGGCTAGTAGCAGCAAGGCTGGCTGGTTTCTGCCCCATGGCAAAGCAGGGATCCTTTTTGCTCCCTGGCGACAATAGGCCTTGTCCTGGGAGCAGACTGGTTTCAATGTGGGCTCTTCATCTTGATCCAGTTTGGATGGGTCAAGACGTGTAGAGACATGCCCTTTCAATATGCTGCATTTTATTAAAAACAAAGTAGCTGTGGGCCAGATTGTAAAACTAGGTGGGCCTCATTTGTCTGTCCCTACTGTAAGCCAATGAAACCTTCAACATATCCAAACTCTCACCTTTTTACCCATTTGAATGAAAAAGCATCACTAATAAAAGAAAATGACTCACCTAATGCTAAACCTGAGCTCTGTAGATCAGCTTTGATCAAATTCACTGACATTTGGATAACTGCATTATTATAACTAAAACATCTTTTAAAGGTTTTTTTTTTCCAGACGCTCATTCTTTAAACTTTGCTTTGATCACTGTGCATATCCTTTTCACCAGAAATTTGTCTACAGAGGGTGAATTTTTTTCATTTGTTTTTCATATGGATTCTCTTTCCTTTGTTCATATTTTAAATCAGTGAAGCTACCCTTCGAGCTAACCCTTATAATAAAAATGCAGCTACTGTGTGGCTTTTAACAATTCATTTAACCCATCTGTGTCTCAGCGTTTTTGTTAGCAGCCGAAGAAAACTAACACTTATTTATGCAATGAGGCTGATTGTGAGGCTTAATTAAGTATTTTTTTCTGTAGGATAAAGTAAACATTTCAGAAGGGCAGAGTAGGGAAGCGGTAGTCTCTGTTATGGTGGCCTGACACCACCAATTTGTAATACGTTAACAATAGTAGTGTTACAAAATGCTGTGTAAAAGAACATTCCTTTCAGAAAGTACTTCTGAATTAATCCAAGTACTCTGGTTTCCAAATAAGAGTCACAACCCGAGACGATTAAAATAAATGGAATCAGGAATGTGTCAGGGCAATTACAAATGAAAAGATTGAAATAGCTGGAGCTGGAAGGGCAAAAAATTTGCCTGTGTATAAAGACGTGTCTATGTATGAAGCTCAACTTTACCTCCTTTAAAGAGGAGGGCGAAGTTTGACTTTTTCTGCAGAAAAAAAATTCATACATCCATGCAAGGCAATGTAGTTTAGCATTAGAAAAATGCATTTATAACCATTTTCTCCCTTTCGAGCAAGCAGGAAGACTATTTGAAGTTTTAATTTGCTAATTATCATTTATTGTAATTTGATGATTCAGCTGGGGAAGGTCGATGCCGATCGTTCATTCCCAAAGTGGGCGGCTGTCAGGCTCTTGAATCAAGACAGTACTTATTAGTCGTTTTTTACAGCATGGGCAGACTTCTTGTTATAGCTTGTAACACCACTGGATTAACCACAAATAATCTTCAAAACTTTGAAGTCTAAAGCTGTAGCACCTTTTACCGTATGCTAGAAAAAAAGTGGATGTGTTCAAATAACCTTTGCTGGTGAGATTCTTCCCCTGTCTCATACCAAAGTGCAGGCTGTAAGTCCTGCATGACTGCCCGCGCGGCCATGCTGCAAACATGTATGCGTGTCATCTGATAGAACGCGCCCTTAAACCCCGTGCGGCTTCTGTCAGGAGTAGAACAATTTATGAGCGCGCACATTTGCAAAGAGCAGGCCCCGCAAACATTAGCTCCACATCAAGCTTCTTAGGGATGCCTTGTTTTCCCAAAACACTTTAAGCTGAGGATCTCCATTAATATACATCTGCTTCAGACAGGAGATAGTAATTTTTTAACACAGACATTCTCTAATATTTTCATGATGTGGCTCATACCTTAATAGATAGCAGTTGCGATGCAGATCTAACCGTGCAGCCCGCAGTTGCATAACAGATTTGCGGTAATGAGAACCTTTGCCGACATGGAAAATTAATATTAAGAAAATTAATGTAAGGAAAATCTTTAATGGGCTTTTGTCTATGTCTAATGCAATTTAGCAGTTAGCAGAAGGAAGGAACTTAGTACCAGGTGAGTAGCCAGTGCTTCAGAAATCACGCCTCCTGGGCCACATTTTAAGACCTTCTGTTTTGACTTAGTGCAACGGGAGGAATATCAGTTTCGTAAACAACAGCACGAAACATCTCACTCAGGATCCTGCCTGGCAACCTCAGCTGTCAGGACCTTGCCCACAAGAAAAAGTCCCTTGGCACAAATGCTTTTCATGTTGGTGCCCTTTCTGCTTGAGGAAGTGTTTTGAAAGCTCAGGGCAGGAGAGCAGATTCCTACTGAAACCCATCTACCCGGTGACGGGGTGAAAAGAAATGTTAACTTTTCCTTAGCAGCCTCGGTCAAGTCCTCTGGTGAAATAGAAGTAGCAGTTATCCCAATAAGAAATAGTGCTCTGTTTATTTGTTGCTATGACGCTACGCTTCTTGAAAATGCAACAGGGCAGCGCGCAGACACTGTTCAGCACAACCCGGGAAGCAATCCTGGATGGGGACTGACCTTTTCTCCCTCCCACCCCAGCACCTCACGCTCCTGCCCCCACAGCACACAACTGCCCCCCCTGACAGACAGCTCCTGGGTTCTGTTCAAGGTGATTGGTCAAGGGCAGGAGGGTTTAGGTGTTAGGGTCTTTTTTTCTGTTGCCTGAATTTCTCTTGAATCATGTATGAAGGAAGTCTGGCTTCCAGCCCCCCCCCCCCCTTTTTGCTGCTAGGAAAGTAGGCACTAACTCCCTTTATTTCCCGAGGATTGTGGATGTTAGAGATGATGGAAGCACAAGATAACAACCCTGACATGAGAGAAAGCAAGGGGGCAAAGAGTTATTGAAAGAAAAGCCCTTTTCTTTTAATTTTTTCCCCCCCTTCCATTTAGACAGCTTAAAGTTGAATTGTTTTGATTTGTTTCGTTCCTACCTAATGTCCCTGAAAACAACACTTAGCAAGAGAGATGGGTTTCTTGGTAAACGCTACGTGTCATCTGCTATTTTTCAAGGACTTGGCAGACTCCTAACAGCCTTCTGAGTCCTCCCTGAGAGACACCAATTCCGAGACGAAGGGTTGCATTTGATTGCTAAGTAGCTTGTGTGTGTGCAAATAAGAAGAGCAGCAAATCTAACTCCCTTATTTCCCTTCCTTCTTGCATGCCAGATTGCCTTTAGCATCAGGCCCAGTTCTGCAGCTGCTGCTTTCAAGCAGGTCTCATTGACACCAGCAGTGGTTGCTGATCTGCTCTGGGTACAAAATCAGGCTCTATCTTTGCAAATCTCTTCCTTTCACCCTTTCAATCCCACAGCCTAAAGAAGTGGAAAATGAAAGTCAAATGTTTCCTACGCTTTCTCAAAATGGAAAAAAAAAACCCCAAACCAAAACCAAACAAACACCAAAAAATCCCAGAAACCCAGATGCCAGAAGTCCTCTGAAAGTGAAAGATAATTATTTTCTAAAACACAGACATCATCTTCTTCTTGAGAAAACCTCTGCTGCTCATCCTTTCGTTACTGAGAGTATGTGTAGGCACAGAGGACAAAGCTTGTTTTATCACAGAGCTCACTATCTTCCTGGAAATCCCGATGGACACATCGAGAAATGTTGTTAAGATGAAGGATCTTTCAGGATTTGGATAGCTAGTTTTACCCAGATCAGAAGTAAGTTATTCTCTGTAACTAATTCAAAGAACCTTTAAACCAGATTGACTAGCAATGTGCTAATATAGATCACCATATCAAATATTGGCAGTGGCTTGATTATATTGTTCAGAAACAGCATATTTATAAAATATGCTTATAAAACATAAATATTGGTGTCCATCCCATGCTGTGTATGTCCATCTCATTTATTTACATCCCAAGATATTTAAGATTATTTTTCAGCATGGGGATGATTAATTCATTATTAGCTTATATGTGAGAAGAAACAGAGTAATGCAAAATACCATTGTGGTTTTTTTTTTTTATTCCCTGGAAGACTGATAAAATCAAAATCAACTTTTGCTAGTTGTCTATGTTGTTTTATACAGAGTAAATAATGCATATATATTGGGACATATATACATTAACACACACACCCCCCCCATATACATGTTTTGTCACTAAAGCAGTTGCATTTGTTATCCATAACAGCAAAACATGGACTTGATCCAATCACTTTGCAGTTTTCCATCACATAAATGCAGTAAAGAAATACCAAAATCATATATACTTGCACTGACCATGTTACAGTGGAACATTTTCTGTCTAGATTTTTGAACTCTCTACTCATCCCTACTAGCAACCACTACTTTATCTTGCTTTACCGTGTTACTTTCCCATCGGAAAATTATTGCTTATATTCTTATAAAACGTTCGGCAGATAAAAACGTGCACAAAGAATGGATGATAGAAGTTTATATCAAACAACACACATCAAAAAGAAGAGACTCCCCTTTAGCTACCTCAACCGTATGTTTTAACATTAATCGTTTCATTACTATAATGTTGGTAGTAGCCACAAATGGCTCATATTATTTAATTTCCTCTCATCCAAAATGATTTTTTTATTAAAACTTTAACCATCATTATATCAAAATAATATGTTAATAAACACTTTTAAAAGTTGATAAAGTAGAACATTTGAACTTTCGGTTCTTGTTAGGCAGACCCAAAACCAAAAACACATCAAAGGAAAGGGAAATCTAAAATGTCTATTAATATTAACCAGAAGTTCAAGCAATGAGAATACTGAAGAGACTTTGTAATACCTAATATTCCCTGAAAATATTTAAAATCCACATGTGAATACAAAATAACTTCTTGCTTGACTTCCTTGACCCAGAATTGTCAGTGAAATAAAAAGTTTAGTAATTCCTAAAGGTAGCAAAATGTGATTGGCTCTGATTTCAGTTTAAATTATCAATTTATCTGTATCTGCCTTTTCTCCCTTTCAGAAAGCAGAGAGGATTTGTTCGTTCATGGTCTTTAAAAACACTGTCTTATTTTCATTAAGCTAAGCCCACTGCTGATGTAATTCTTGCATTACAAAGGTCTTAATTTAAACCATGACATAAATGCTTTTCATCAGTTGATTTTTTTGTTCTTTGTGCCAAATTTCTTGCATTTTTAAAATAAAGAATATGGTGCATAATAACTGCTGCGGGACAGCCTGCTTTATTCTTCAATATGAAAGACAAATGGGGTGTGACATGCATACGTTTCAACATGCAGCACTTACTTCTTCAGGACCTTTACTTTTTCCACTGTTTTCTCAGTAGACTATTTCACTTCCTTTGAATCAGGCCTAACGATAACACTGGATGTGAAGCACGGTTCTCTGCGTTGAGCACACTGACGGGACCAAAAGGTGAAAAGTGCTTCTAATCTCTCTTCTCTCTCTCTCTCTCTCTCCCGTTCCCTGCCTCCCTCTCCTTCCTTCCCCCCTCTGCTCAAGGATTTGGGGTCTGCAGATGATATTTTACAGAGCGTTTTGGAAGATGGGTGGGGACGCATTCCTAACACCCCAAATCCTGGTTTGCATTACGCATTAGGGATTTCAAAGCACACCAAGATTTAATCATAATCAGAAAGTAGAAAAATTGTTTCTACAACATCCTGCAGCATCGAGTCTCCTTTTTTTTTTCTTTTTTTTTTTTCCCTCTCTTCGGTATCACTGTAACTAATATAGTAAAGTATCATCATCATGTCATACTAACATTGCAATGATCGATGAGCTATGCTAATGCATCTGGGAAAACTGCGTAACTTGTTTAGTTTGGGTATTATTTCAAGTTTAGGGGCTTCGTTAATTTTCAGATGGAGTCAAAAGTCACCAGCTGTTTCTTTACTTAAATGTGAAAATACGGAAGAAATTTTTCTTGATTAACATTACTAGAAATTAATCAAGATTACAATGGGAAGAGTGCAAGTATTTTATTTAAGCAGAAGTTTCAATGTGATCTTTATGAATACTAAACCACAAGGTTAGTTCATTCATCTCCATGAGATGATATTGTCAGATATAGAAATGATTTAGAAAATCTCAAATTAATTTGTAAAATCTTTTCATCTATTACATTTTAGATGATGTTGACCTATTACTTCTGTACTTGCCCTTGATTTATACTTTGTCCTTAAACAAATGCTTCTAAAAATTGCTGCAGACAGGATACAGTGATAGATGGACCTTTAGTCTATCAAGTTTCTTGTATTATGCAAGACATTAAGTGAAATAGAAAAGGTATCTCTTTAAAACTCAGATTAGGTATCTGTAACTAATTAATTAAACTTGATATAAAGCAATTTAAATAAATTAATTTTGTTTCCTGAGTATTGGGCATCTCAATTAAAAAAAAGCTGGGGAAATGAGTATTTTTACTATTAAATACTTAGGATTACAATATATTGCCTATTTCTAAATTGCAGACAATATCTATAAGGTTTGATATTATTTGGCTTGTTATTTTATCTTTTTTTCCTTTATTCACATTATTGTCTGCACAAAATTCTTTTGTATGGACCTGAGCAGAAGAGGAGAGCAGGGCTATTCTTTAAGGGTGTGTTCATCTTTACATTTTTAAAGCCTATTTTGATAGATTTATATCAAGGCTGAAGTAATTCACTCTGGGAAAAAAAACTTGGCATCAAAACTTTTAAATACAAGCACATTTTTCTTTTTACTTTTTCTTGAAAGAAAATGTTAAAATCAGTCGGCATGTTCTTAAAGGCAAAGGTTTGGGTCCTGATTCATTTGAAGGCGATGGGAATTTTGTTACTGACTTCAGTGGAGCCAGAACTTCCTTCAAATGATGGAAAACAATTCCATTTAGTATTTTCAGATGAAAAATTTGTGCTTGTGCAAATTAAGATTCTCTCTTTTTTGGGGGGGGTTACATATTGTATAATCCATAGTGTGAACTCATCTCTGGGTATCTTTCTGTTAAGTGACTATCTTTTTTTCATTAAGATAAGTAACAGTTCAACATATGTGGTTACTTAAGAAATTCCTCAGGATCTTTAGAGGAGTCTTTTGGGATAAGATGTGAAATCAGCTGTTGTCATTCATGACCAAGATCCCACATAATTTTTCCATGGGGTTCGGCATGCCAGCAAGAGTGGATAAGTGTGAGCGGTTGTATTTTGTCCACGTACTTTCCATGTGAGGTTTGGATCCAAAGAGCGACTTTTGCCTTTCCCGCCCTCAGCTGCTACCGGGTATTGCTTTGCATTTAGCTACTTACACCTCTAGCCAGGCCAGGAGAGATGTGAACTTAATTAACTTGCTTTACTTCACAGAAAGATGAGGTTATTGTTGGCAAAACCCCGCTCACCTCAACCAAAGAACAAAATGTGGCCTCTGGAGAGGTGGTTAAGGACTGTCTGTGGACCTGCAGGGTGAGACCTGAGATCCAGCCTCTCTCTCTCTCTCTCCCCCCTAGGTAAAGCTTTTCAAAAGAGAGTTAGAGTGCTGCAGACCTGTCCTCCCCTTTCACACAGTGGTACATCTCCAGTTGTGTTTAAATATTAGTGGTACTAAAGCTGTGCAAGGGGGGGGATACAATTCCTGTACGAGAGACGCAGTTCAGCTGGATCTCTCCTGAGCTCCCTGCCCCAGACCCTCTGGCCCCACTGGGCCTCGCCTGGGGGTTCAGCCCCACAGCTGGGGCTTTCCGGGCCTGGCCAGGCGGCCGAGCAGGGCAGCTCCTTCCCGCCGCCAGGCTGCGAGGCCTCCAGCGCGGCCAGTTGGTACTGGTGTTCCTGCAAGTGTGTTGGCAGGGTGTACTGTTGTAGTCTGGACCGAGAGGTGAGCCAGCGTCTAAGACCTTTTTGGGTGTTCCCTTTGGATGTCAGATTGATGATAATTCTCTTCTCTGGTGCAACCCTGTTTATTTACGAAGTGTAAACAGAGCCTGCTTTCCTGAACCCGCGGAGGGACCACGGAGGTTTTTGCTGAAAGGGAGCTCTGCTTTCTGTTTTCCTCCCTGGCTTTGCAGTCAACACCCAGCTTCGCCCTGGCTGCTGTCTCTCCTAGCACACAGATTTTGTGGAGTTTTCTCTCTGTCGCCTGCACTGAGGGAGGCAGGGCTCCTATGGGCTGCAGGTGCATCGGCTGTGAAGCCTGGAGAGACCAGACCTTCCACGTGTCTCCTTCCACCACAAAAATGCTGTGAACCTGAACAAGCTGGGTCAGTGGCATCACGTTATGGCCGTGCCTTCACATCCTGGGCACAGTATAACAGAGCTGCCCTGCATAGCCTGGCAGCCTGCCCTTTCCAAAAGCTCAGCAGAAAGCTGAGTGACAAGTGTCACCTAATTGTTCAAATAAATAGCTCCTTCTGCTAGATACACATGTACTATGGCCTTTTGAGCTCAAGTGTGTATCCTACGGTGCTTGTGATGAACAGACAACATTGCAAAGGCTTGAAAATGCAAGTGCTGACAGTAAGCGCTGAGGTGAGGCTGAACAGTAAGTTGGCCTCGACTAAAGTCAGCAATTGCTCTGTGAGCAAACACGGAAACAGCCAAGAGAGTGAAACACTGGGCTCTATTCCTCCCTCCACATATGATCTCTGCAAATGGATTCCCTGTACGTCTTGGCTGTTCTCGGTATGTAAATGTAATATTGCAGTGTGTAGCTGCCTCCACACCTCCACCATCATTATATTTCATCCTTTTTCAGGGATTAACCATAGTACATGTTAATGCTACCAATAGTGTGCACTGTTAACATACTATTATACCCCCATAAAATCTAACAATAATTTAATATTTATAACATATAGCTCTACACCCCCAATCTGAATTTATGTGTGTGTGACCAAACACCTTTTTTTACTGTCTAGATGAAGCATTTTCTAATATTTTAGAAGGTTGGGTTAAAACCCCCAAACGTCAGCATGCTGTACAAAGTCTAACATAGATTCCCCAGCAGCTAAAGGTTGCAGGGACTGCCAGGCAGATAGATGGCAATAGGATGTTGTCTTGTGCTGTTGAATTTTGTCGTACAGTATTAATATTACCTGTTTCTTCGTTGGCATAGTCCTTTCACACCTGCCTTGGCACAGGGCTGTCTTCGCACTTTCCGTCCCCACATTTATGATCTGTTGTGTTATGACTACGACCAAATGCATCTGGTTGGTGTATTTTCAGTTTCAATTAAATATCTAAGGAGTGTCACACTGTGAGGAGAACTTACAATTTCAATTTGTATAGCTTTTAGTGTATGCAGAAAAAAACATGCTTCTTCATGGATATCTTATTCTTAAAATACTGTAGCTTTTTTAGTTTGTTGCTCAGAGTAAACACTGGCCTCTGTATATCCATCCTGCTTTCCAACTGGTATTCTGAGACTTCAAGCAGTAGTAAAGGTAGGGCTATAGACATCAAAGATACTTATATGTCTTGAAACTAAGCACTGTGCTAAACTCCTTTTAATGCTTCTGTGGGAAAGTGTCTCCATATGTCATCCCATGTATTTTTTTTCCTATTTCAAGTATTGCTTAATAGTACACTACGCTGGTGGGAAACTATTTGCTTTGTTGGTTTAGTTCTACCCTAGCTTAATGCAGGTCTGGGTAAGCATCAGAGCTGGCTCAGGGAAGTGAATGGGACCAGGAGCAGCCGGGATGGCAAGAAGAGGGACCGGGGCACTCAGCAGGCAGTGGGGTTTCCATTGCTGGGAAGTGGTTTATTAACCCAGCTGAGGGGAGAAATCCTTGGCTGGCTGGGAGGTGTTGAGGTGGGGATGTAACTGGACTTGCACTTTCTCAATTTCATGAACTCCCCATAAGTGGGGTCTGTATCTGGGAAGTATTCTCAGACCTCTACCAGTCCCATCTCCTTGGCTTGAGTCCTTTCCTTTTGGACTGCTCTTCCCTGCTTTATGCGTTCTATTTATCCTCCTTGGCAATTAGAGCATCTTCCTACAAACCTGTCCTATTATTTTTGTCTTCTCTCAGTCTTCTTGTGATTCTCTCCCAGCTCTGTAATCACTCTTGTAACAAGTCCCTTGGAAACTCCTTATTCTCCCCTATTGATTTTCAAAGGGCTCTTTCAGGTTTTGACTTTATTCTCCTTCGCTTGTTTCTCTACACTTCATCTCTGGACCACCTCCTCCAGAAACAGAAGTGTAGAAGTCATTGTGATAATGATTCACAGACCAACTCCTGCACAGAGCATCTCCTGCCTCATCCATCCTCTTGCCTTTCACTTTCATTTCCCACTTTCAAAGAAAAAAAAGCCCATCCTTTCCTGTTTCTTAAATCTGGGCCACCACACACCTAGGAATGCAGAAGCCATGAGACCAGAAGGACAATCACTCCTTTAGTCTAACTGTTTGTCTAGACTTTTAAGTCATCCTCCTTTAGAACCTTGATTTTTAAAAATTGGGTTTATTGTTCTCCCTTTGTTTATAACTATAGATCAAATGCCTTCTAAGGTTGTCCTTCTTAGAGCTGTTATTTCTCTTCCACTCCAGCACATGGTAACATTGGTTGTGTCTTTCCAGCTTCTTCAGCTTCAGAGAGGCAGTGTCCGTCAGATTCCCTCCTGGCCATTCTTCGACACCATTTGGGCTACTGTGCTTTCTTGGCTGCTGCACTACTCCTGCAAGACACCCTGAGCAAGAAATCAAATTGAGAGGTGGGTCCTTCAAAAAGAATGTGATCAGGCTGACAAGTCTTTCAACTCACAGTCTAGTAGTTATCACTAGATGGATTATTTTACCTGTGTTATTGCAGTGGTCAGGCTGAGCCCCACTCTTGCATTAGGATTCTTCTTTAATAAGAGAGGATTACATTATTGAAAGTCTTTGTGGACAAACTATTCAGTTCAGCCCTAAATCTCTCCTCCATGTTCTTCTCTTTGTCCTCCTGCAAGATGTGATCAGAGTGCACAAGGCTGTTCGCATGAATGCATTTGGTACAACTCTGCCTGCATGTTGCACAGTTGTGCCCTTTACACCAGTGACCACTCTCAACACCACGTGCACTTTTTTATTACAGTAACCTAGGAGGAAAAGTTGCAAGCTTTCAAGTACTCCTGGGGCTGTTCAGCTGGAGAAGAGTAGCCTGAGAGGGGAGCTGAGCAATGCTGAGCAAGAGCTAAAGGGCCCTGGGGGCAAGAGGATGGGGCCAGACTCTGCTCAGTGGTGCCCAGACACAGGACAAGGGGCACCAAGGGGCACCAACTGGAAACCAGGAGGTTCCATCTTGATCAGGAGGAGAAAGTTCTTTGTTGTGAGGGTGTGGGAGCCTGTGCCAGGCTGCCCAGAGAGGTTGTGGAGTCTCCTCCTCTGGACAGATTCCAAACCCCCCTGGACACTGCAATGCTGGGCCCACTGCTCTGGATGACCCTGCTGGAGCTGGGGGGTGGCACCAGATGATCTCCAGAGGTCCCTTCCAACCCCTACCATGCTGTAATCTGTTTGCTTGAAGAAGCAAAGGCTTTGCTTCAAACCTTCTCATCCTACATCTCAGCTGCTAGGGGCTGCCTCTTGTCTGGCCCCACTGGCAACATCTTTCTCTTCTCCAGTTGGTGTTTCCAGGAACATCCTTGTGGCTGAGCCATACCGCTCCCTCTTTATGGCCCTCCATGGACCTCCTAAGCTCATGTGTCTTGCCTGAGATGACAAGAGCACCGCTGATCACGTCAGGTTGGCCAAGCTTCAAGTTGTCCAGCTCTCTTCTGCCAAAGATGGCAGATTTGGGCACGGTCTTCTCACTTGACCGTCTCTGTGCTTCCCACTCACATGTGCCCTCTTCCCTCCCCCACCACCTTGTCCACTTGGATCTAGCAAACAAACAACTGGTTTATGAAAGCAAAGAGGGAAAGCCAAGAGCAGCTGCTTTAAATCTGCTGTAATGCTAACGGCAATTGCATAAGGCAGAGGTTTTGTTGATGTCCCCACCCCATTCCTGAGAAATATTTAATTAATTTTAGTGTCACTGTGCCCACTGCCCATGCCCTCAGCACATTCGCAGCGCAGGAACCACCCGTCCACATTCACAGCATGCTGCCAGAAAGTGGAAGCATCAAAGACCATCTCTGGATTCACTTCTGTCCCGACGCAATCCCACAAGAAAGAGGCAAGATTCAAAACAGCCTACTCAGTCCAACCCAGCCAAGTTCCTTGTCATGCCCTGGACATGCAGAGCTCAGTAAACAGATGGGTCTCACCATGCCCAGGGGATTGGTGGCTTTAGGCCCTGACAGAGCAACAAGTTTCAAATTAAATGACCCTTCAGCAGGAGGAACCAGCCCCCAGCAGCTCTCATCTGCTAGCAAGATGCATCGCTCAGCCCAAGGCACGGTGGAGCATGGACCTGTCCTTCAGCTCTGGTTTGCATTAAATTGTTCAGAAGAAATATGCCCCAATTGGAAGGCCTTGACCACAAAGTCAGGTCTCACATCGCCAGCCCTGGCAGATGAGATCTGCCACCTCAAAGACAAGCTTGTGTTTTGGCTTGGCCTTGGCAGGCAGGAGCGGGATCAAGATGCTCTCCCAGACATGGCTTGGCCGTGGCATCCCTCCACGGAGAGCAGGGAAGAGCTGGCCACGTCATGGCAGGAGAGCAGTTGGATTTCCCTTTGCTATCCAACTTTACAGGTCATCTCTCTGCCCAAGAACATTTTTCCACTATGAAAAACCCATTGCTGTAAAAAAATTGGTAGTATTTAGAGATTATCTGCTCCTTCTGCAGCATGAGCTGCAGGGATGATCTTGTACATGCCCATCTTATGACTTCAGTGTAACTTCCCCTTTGGCCTACAAACCATCTGGGGAGAGGCAGGACACATATTCCTAAGACATTAGTGCAGACAAAGTCCTGCAGCTCTAGAGGAAAGAATAGTTTACAATCTTTTGAACTGGAAGTTGTGATGCCTGCGGGAATCACAGAAGGATGTCAACAAAGTCCCCAAAACCTAAAAAATCTATTCATCTAAAGCAAAGAGATCTGTGTGGCAGACCTCATTACGACTGCAGGGCGAAATACATCTCCCAGCATCTCAAATCTCTGTGAACAAACAAATTATACACACCAGGGCAGGTTGTCCAGTGAAGCTGTGGATGCCCCATCCCTGGAAGTGTCAAGACCAGGTTGGATGGAGCTCTGAGCAACCTGCTCTAGTGGAAGGTGTCCCTGCCCATGGCAGGGGGGTTGGAGCTGCATGATCTTTAAAGTCCCTTCCAACCCAAACCATTCTGTGATACTATGATCCTAACCTTCTGTCATGCCCAGTGTGTTGTAAGGGGATTGGAAGGATGTCGGGGGGGTTGGTTTCAGGAAAGAGTTGACAGCTTAGAACAGATAAGGAACAGTGAATGAGAATATCTGGTACACTCCAAAACTGTTCTCATACAGATGTTTTCCCTGGCCTCTGCTCCCCTCTCTTTGGGCACTTTAGTCCCAGTGCAGGCAGTAAACACCTCAGAAAGGGGCAATGAAGCTCTCAGAACTGTGATGTTAAAAACCCAGATAAGATTTATTTTCAAGTGGCTTATTCAGAGCTACAAGAGGGACTCTGTAACCCCAACAGGAAATAAAGAGCCCCACTAAGTTTTCTTAACCACAATATAATTAATCCAATCTCCCAACTGGGACATTTGGAGGGTTTAGTCTGGGCTTCTTGGGCAAAAGAGATTTTTATTCCTCCAAAAAATTTCAAATCTCTATCAAAAGATATAAATTCCAAGCTGAAAGTTTGAAATATGCCATGGATTTATTTTTTTAATCTCATGAGGACTTTAAAAAAAAAAAAAAAAGATTTTAATATCACAACATTTTGCTTCATCCTGTTTTGACCCAATTCAGCCCAGAAGTCAAAATAAAATGAGACAATGAAGTCTGAATGCATCATCCCTCTCTCCCCTCCCTCTTTCAAAGAAAAAAACTGCAAGACAAGGTTTTATCTTCCTCTGTGGAACATGATATACACCTGTGAAACTGCTCTCCTCCTGGAGCCCTTCTCCTGAAGCACACATCAGGTATTTTCTCTAAGCTCTTCTCAGCCTTCACGTCACTAATGAGAAAGGTGGATTTTTCTGCCTGCATTTGAAAAGGATTTCAGATCAGAAATCAGAGAAAGGTTTTCCCCTCCCTTTCAGCATCCACAGCTTGTTGAGCAGAGAAGAAGAAGAGGTGGCATGAAAGAAGAACCTAAAATGATGGATGGTTCTGAGAGAGCAGGCTGGGAATCCCTTACTTCACTGTTTTCATCATATCTAGAAAAACAACCCCAAACAATCCAACCCACCCAGCTCAGTTAAAAGGCAAATAGAGCACCTCATCAATTTAAAATGTGAGATTACAACACATAATTAAGCTGTGGCACTCATCAGCAAGAACTGTTAGGCAAGCTCTGGTGTTAGAAAGATTGCACCAAAAAATGGCATTTATCTGGCTATTGGAGCATCTTCAGCTACGTTAGGTTGGTCTGAAAAAGGACATCAATTCTCATACTGCAGAGCTACCAACAGCCCATTAGGATGAAACGTCCCCTGTGGGAAAATGGCACAATTTATCAAGCAACGCGTTTCTTACGTCTGTCTTTGAAACAGCTGGAAAAGATTAATGTCAAATACAAGATCTGGAGCAAGGCTGGTCACTGGTTCTGGCACTCTCTGGCCGTTTCTGTTTCACTGAGTAATTAAAGCTTGGAGAACTTCAACAGGCCAGGACAGAGTTAAATGGTTCTCCTATCATTTCAGGACTTCCCATCTGGGTGTGGAAAATTGCCTTCTCTGAAGGCTTCTCCCTGGAAAAACAGACCCTCCTATGGAAGTAGATGGAAGGCAGATTTATGAAGCATTGCAGAGCCAGAAGGCAAAGCTAAAGCTACGTGTGCCTGGAGGTTGCCTTGGTGACACAGTGATGTGATGATTACAACCCAAGAGGATTTTAACGCAAGGGAGCAATGTGACAGCAGAAGAGAGAAGTTGCTTTTAGTCCTAAATGTCATCTTTGTGTTTCCCAGGTCATACAAGCCCTATAAATTAAAGAACCCACCACATCCACCAACAAAGGTGCCAGCCTCATTATCAGTGATAGCGGTCACAAAACTTCCTGGAAAACCATTCTAGTTTCCCTTGCCTTGCACGTCAATTGTAAGCAATTTGGGACAGGGACTGTCTTTCCATCCTACACACAGCACTTAACACAGCTCTAGCTGGGTCCACAACTGCTACTTTCAAGTTTCCACAGTAATATGAATAATAAAAATGGACAAAATAAATTGACTTTTTTTTTTTTTTGCTTACTTCTCATTGAAAGGTCTTCAGCTGGACAAAAGATTTCCTGATGTACCACAGAAACTCATCACGCACTCTGAGGGGACCTGGAATGGGACAGGAAAAGCCATGAACTCTTGCAGCTGAATGATGCAGAAGGCTCACAAAGGTACAACTTTCAGTGATGTTTCCAAAACTTAAGATTATTTTGTTTTTTAGTTAAAATATTTAATTTTATTTTTTTTAATGGGAAAAAAAAAGTCATTCCGATTGTCAGAAATCTACATCTCATGGAATTGATCTGCTTCTCACTTACACGTAAGTGAGAATGTAGATCAGGATCAACAGAGCAGGTTCACCACCAGAGCTGCAAAGGATGTAGGAATCAGTACCACACTGCAGTCCTTAACTGCAAACTTGTATCATCTAACACACAAAGGGAAAATTCATAGAGATGTACTCATTTCTGGGACCATGAGAACAACAATAAGAGAAGTACCAAGACCCTTCTAAAAGAAGCATTTTTGGGGGGGTTGGATTAGATGACCTTTGGAGGTCCCTTCCAAGCCAGGGCATTCTTTGATTCTATGAAGGTCACCCTAGTAGTGTTACAGGAAATCAGTAAACCTCCTCAGATGACAAACTGTGACCAGGAGCCATACACCCAAGATGTAAATCCATGGCAAAGTGGACAGATGATGGCTTATTTTAATTCCAAGAGGCTGGAGGTGCAGGACTGGACAAAGTGAGTACTGTTTTCACATAGTGTGCTGCGATCCAGTGGAACTCAGTGTCTCAGATACCAAGGAGGACAAAATTATCAACAGGCTCCAGTGGAGGTTACCAAATTGCTGGAGGATAACTAATGCTGGCAACAAAATCTGATGTTCCTTCAGCTGTCATCCCTCATCCGGGAGCTCTAACCAGCTGATTGCTGCAAGCTTGCAGGGTGCAGCAGGGGACTGGTCACAATACTTGTCATCTTTCTTTCACAGGTCATCTAAACATCCCCTCCTTGCCTCTTGCACACAGGATACTGTGCTAGCTGGACCTTGGGATGACCAAGTTTTGACATCCTTTTGTCCATGTCCCTTTGTTTGGGGCTAAACAAGATTTTCTCAGGTGTAGTAAGTGCTTTTTTTCATGCCAGGTCAGGTACTGTTTGCTTTTCATCCTTGTTGCAACCTCTCCCAGATACCAAGTCAATCCTTCCACTTCTCCTCAAGACTTTGATGTAAAGCCTGTTGAAAGCCTTCTCCTATCACCTTCCAGTTTTCCAGAGCTAGTACTGCTCCTTGAATGAGAAGACAAAACCACAGGAAATTCTGTGGTGCCTGCATGGAAGTCCACTTACATATGAAATTTTGGACACCTCAACAAGGAGGGAATCACTCCAGGGTGCCTTTGCATTTTATGATGGGATAGGCGAGGTGTGGCAATTTTGTGACTTTTTCCCTGAAATGAGATGTCAGGAGTGAA
>WTSP01027665.1:16358-42668 GCA_025331215.1 Actenoides lindsayi | reverse complement strand
ATTTTTCAAAGGTGACTTTTAAATAGAAGGTAAAAATTTTCAGGGCTTCTGTTCGTGTTTAACTGTAATACAGCATTGATATGGAGGCTACGTTATCAAATGATAATGAACTCCAACCCTAAGGGATTTGTCTGTGGCCAGCAGTTATAGTTATTCTGAATCTTTTTCTAAATCCTCCTCTTCATGCACTGTACGTGATTCAAGCTTGCCGTGTAGGAAAATGGGTTTTTTCCACTCCTCCCTGTTATATTCTTTATAATATAAAGTATTTATTATAATATATATTTTAATATAAAATATACAATTATATTTTACGAAGAGCTGCACTTAAGGAAAAATATTTTTGACCATAAAGAAGCCGAGTGCCCACTAACTGTTATCCAAAACATCTGAAAAAAACAAGTCTCACGTGTCCTCATGAGGCAGCCTGGTACTGTGATGCAAGAACTGTTTTGCAGTTGGGAAGGTTGAATAACAAGGGATTTGAACTAACTCCCTACATTCAGGACTATAAAAATGATGGTCCATAAATTAAAACTTTTCAGAGAAATGAAATTCTACTCACTCGTTGGAAGTGCAACTTTCTTTCTAGCCAAAGGAATGAACACAGTCAATCCCTCTATATTTAGTTTTCTGGGTTTGAAAATTCCAATAAAAGAGAAAGTATCTCTCTAACTCTTCTATCAAGGGACCTGTTTTCCTCCACTGATTTGAGCAGGGCTGTACCAGTATAAGTGAGGATAGCACTTGACTTGACCCTGTGTTCGTGCTTATATTATTGCCCCTATTCACAGAGTGGAAACTTGCTGGATTTTTTCCATTAGGAGGAGAAATTGATGATAGGAGTCAGGAATGTCTTTGGTTTATTTACAAAGCATGTACTCAGAATCTTGTTTCTCTGAATGCAGTAGAAACAAACAACAGGCACTTTTCTTACTCAGAGTTTCCAAGCTTGCTTCTGTAGCGCAGCACGTTCCCCGTAGAGCCATGCTGCTCTGGTTTGGGCCCCTCGCAGGACTGCTGCTCTGGCTGCTGTTTCTTATGGACAGGGAGTCACGCACACACACAACCCCCTGCCATCTATTCAGCTGGCTTCATAACCTCCATGTACCACAGTGGATTCTGCTTGAGCTCAGCCTACTTCCGATCAGGCTCTGGCACGATTCAGGTGGCATCTTCAGTTGTCTTCATCCTCCTACTCCTGAAGGGAATAAAGTGCTCTTTTCCTTCCTCTCGAAGGACAGACACCTGCATTAGCTTTTCTGAGCTATGTGACTGTAGGTTAAAAAGATCCACTGCCATGAAAATTGCGTATCGAAACAACCCACACACATGCACACACGTGTGTACGCGCACAGAGCTTCCAAGCCTTTTGAACAGCTGAGTCACTTGTATAACAGAATTACAAAATTGTTTTATAGTTGTTTAAAAATTTTACAGTTCTCCATTGCAAACAAGCTTTCACACTAGTTTTACACCAGTATAGCCTATCACACATCTATAGTGTGAACTTTTGTTAAAGGGAAAAAAATAAAGGAGAGGAAAAAATCATGACAGCTAAGTATCCTTTCTGAATGCCTGCAACAAGGCAGTGTTCTCACATTTCAAACAAGTACTAATTTTTACAGTATTGAGCCAGTCACTCTTTAGCTCTGCTAATCACATTTTTATAAGAAGTCACAGTCTATAATGTCAAAAAAAATTTTTCTTCCATGAAAAGAAATTCCCCAAGCACTTTGAACTACAAAGGTGGAGACTACGGGCAGACACAGTTATAGTGCACTGTGTTTCTCAGCTCACAGACTGAAAGCTCTTTTCCATCTCAAGAAATATTTACTTGTAGCAAAGAACTTTAGAAGAGTTTTAATCCTAAGTGAAGATAAAAGCAGTGTCTCATCAGAACCCAGTGTGCAAAAAGTAGAGACCCAATCAAAGCAAAATATTGTCTTGGAGTTGTAGCTTTGTAGTGTTTCCGTTCTTTCTTCCCGGGACAAACTGCTTATAACCCAAAGGGCACACAGGTTCCCTTTTTCTCTGATCCCTACAACTCCCTGATTCCTGTAATTTCTGTTTTTTAATATGGAAAATTGATCAGATTTATTCCATTTTCAGTACATAAACACAGTTCTAAAACAATTTAAAAACTCTTAGTAGGGTGTGATAAGCATTACATTTATCACATCTACATAAAATAAGAGAATAGCTGGTAGTTTATGAAACAGATTCTTTGAACCTGATGTTGGGCCAACAAGAAAGGGATGTTTTCAGTGATTCTTTTCATATGTTTATTGGATGCACACATTGCTTGTATTTGTCAATAGCATTGAAAGCTATGACTAGATAGGACAAAATAAACATTTTTAAACATGAACAGACTGCATTAGTAGCAGTGGAATGCATCTAGTTAACTAAAGACATTGTCCTTAGGCGCTAAAGAGATCATAATTACAGTTGCAACTCCACCTTCTGGCTTATTTTGCTCTGAGGAGTCCAAGAGTTTGGATTCTTTATTTTGAATAAATGTGGATACTTCCTTCAGGGTCTGAAAAAGGAAAAATTGACAGCTACATTCCAAAGAAAGCTTAGCTGGATGGAAAATGACTGTTTGCAATATTAATGTGCTCTTTGTTTAGTGGCGCAAATCAGTATCTTCTCTTTAAGTGTGTAACTAGGATAAATATTGGATGTGAGACCAGAGAGTTCTCTTCATTTCATGAGTTAAAGATTTCCATATGAAAATAAGTGTATATGTGTGAAATGTTTTTTTGAACAACTTTCAACAAATTTGTGGGAAGAACAGAGTGGAAATCACTTCTAGCCAGTGGCGTTTGGGCTGCATCAAAGAAACACTGTGGGAACACTAAGATAAATTAATCAGATGGAGAGTGAAAAAACAGCTACATCCTCGACTAATTTTGTTCTGTGATATCAAACAGTCTCAAGTTTTCCTTAGTTCTCTCCATATTTGTAAAACTAGGGTACTGCCACAGACACTCTGCTACACTAAAGACAGTATTTTAACGTTTAGTAGTCCTCTTTGCCACACCAATCTGTAGCAATCAATTCTCCTTTTACCCTCAGTGGCTTCAGAACAACCTCCAAACACTTATGTTCTTGGTCAGAAGGATTTTAAGCACGTAGCTCTCTTTTAGAAAAGGAATCATGCACAGATTTTGTTACAAACATCTTTCTGCATCCTTAGAAATCAATAGGGACTGAGAGTCAGACATGGGATTTAACGGAAAAAGCTGTAGCTCTGTGTAAAGACAAGCACCAGCAGCGGAACTGTGATAAGTGAAGCTCTTCAGGCTCCCTGGCATATTAGTTCTATGGAGTACATTTTACTGAAACAGCTTCCATATCATGTCTGGCCTCACGAATGTTCTGTGGTAGAGGCTAAATCTTGTCCTCAATCCAATCTCTGCATTTCCCTTCAACTACGCTGCAGCTTTCATCTGTTTTCTTGCATCAGATTCTTTCATGGGATTTCAGCCATGCCAAGCATCTTGAAGTTGTATTACCAAGAATGTTTCAAGCACTAATCTCTTGGCCTCATCACTGAAGACAAGAGCCTTTGTCCAAGCACAGAAAGGGTTGCTTTGCCCTAAATCCAAGGAAAAAACTGGCAGTTTTGCACCACTTTGAGTTGAGATCTTGGCCTTTAAAACTAGGGCATAAACATAAGTGTTGAACCAAGCAGGATTTGGACTTTGGGAGAGGAATTGGTGGCAATAGGAATCCGTGAAACGTTTCCAGGTGAAGAGAACATTCTCCTGTGTGCCTCCAGACTGGTCTGTCTGCAGTTCTTGGGAGTAATGGCATCTGAATTTTCTCCCTTACAACCCACATTCACAGACTGAAATTACAGCTGTGCCTTGGTCTGATCGCTGTTTCCAACCCCTCCCTCCTTGGGATGTCAGCCCTTTCTCCCTTCCTTCTGAGAAGAAATGAATGGGAGAGCAGGGAAGCTTTTCTTAGTCTTCATATTTAGGGCTGTCTGGGACATTAATGGGCTGACCAAAGTGTCAAGGCCTCCCTGGAGAAGGAAGGACTAACAAAAAAAATCCACACTAGCCTGTGAGGAGCAATGGCAAAAAAGGGAGGGAATGTGAGGGTTGAGGACTCACAAGTAGATCAGGAAGGTAGCAGGGGATGACATCAAGCAGAGGACCCCAAAAAATGACCACCAGGCTGCAAGTATCTGGATCAACACTCAGTTCTTCATGTTTCCTTATCTAGACTGCTGTACCTTGACAACAAGCCTTTCCTGCCATGGTGCCCCACACTCCCCAGCTCACTGCAACAGTCAGCATGTGGATGCCTGAGGGACATCCCCTCTGCTCCTGTCGTGCTACCCTGGCAAAGTGCCTGGTTTGGCTCCAGGCAGGGCTGCTTTCCTCTCCTTGATAGCCCCAGGGTAGCTTGTGTCTAAGAATGACCCTGGCTGAAAGTAAGAGAGGTGTGTTTTCTTGATGCTACCATGTTATAAATCCCAGTGTAGCCAAGCCAGTGCAGGAACATTGCCCTACAGGTGCTGGGACATTTAGAGGGGTGTGCATTGGCCTTTGGGGTGCTCAAGCACATTCCTAGCTGAAACTTCTTCTAAGAGAAGCTTCAGGCTAGAGTTGGGAATAGGTGGAGGAGGGAAGGAGGGAAGCCTAGGCGAAAAACTAAGTTCTGGCGAACAGTGAGGAAATGAGGAAGGTATTGTCTCTTTCCCTACTGAGAAAGGGATCACTTCATTTGAAGTAGAAACATCTGAGAAATAATTTAAAAATACTGTCTCAAAACAACTAGGACTAGCAGACATCAGTCAGGGGAAATCTGTCTTTCAGTTCCAGGGACTGGAACTATATTTCTATTGGGTTTGAACCAATTCAGTCATCCTCACTTAATTTCCATTGTTGAGGGAGTCTAAAAGAAGCAGGAAAGAAAGAAAAAAACAAAGTCTACTGGAGAGATATGCTGAGAAAGAAAATAACATTTTGAGAGGAGGGAAAAATGTGGAGAATTGGCAGGAAGAACAGAAAATGTAGCTAGGGGAGTAATATTTTGATGGTTTTTTTTTTCTGTAGAGATTTTGTCATCAGACTATTGTAACCATCCACCTGTATAGTAACTATAAAATACACACCGGACATAATAAGCTAATCTTCTAACTTTTCTTTGCGTCACCCCTATGGGGAAAATGCCACAAGAGAAATTTATCTGACATGTTGTCATATCTCTTTGTGTTTTAAACCTGTCCAAAATGAAAAGTTTGGTTGAGTTGCAGAGGGGTTTTGGCTTAGTCCCCATGAAAATATGATTATAAATTCCTTCTGCATTTACTGTTGGCATATTATAAACAATTGAGTCCACTGATTACTGGGTTATATAAGAATTCTTGTGTTATTTGAGACTTTACACATCAGTCGTGTATAAAAGTGACATACCTATTTTTTAACATCTAAAATCCAAACTAAAATGAACGTTTTCTGTTCTGTGGGATTTTTATTGCTGGCTAGGGGAGGAGGAAAAAAACTGTGGGAGTTCTTTTTTCATGCTCCCAAGCTGACTGCTTTCAGTGCAGTTTTTACCCATTTGCAGCTGGGCTCTGAGTATTCCTGCTCTGTGACAGTGATGTCCCCATCCAGATGTCCCAAAATGTCAGCGTCCTTATTTAAACCTCTGGGGTTCAGCCTCTGCATTTAATTCAAGATTTTGAAAGCCTTAGCTTCTATCTTGATGCTTCTTGATAAATTGCAGGGCATGAAAGAAAGCTGCATTTTGACCATCCCATTTTACCTTAGCTGTGGCACGCCACATTATCTGTCACAGATGGGGAAAAAATACGTGAATGAACGTAATCCATTTATGGGTTTATGGTCACAAAGTCCTTAAGGGAGTGTTCCAAATCCAGAACGCTGGATTTGGAGTTTCAACGAGCGGAAAGACATAGCTTCCTACTAACCATATGCTCAGCAGTGTTTAAATTTTTGGTAAAGTCATCAAAGGTATAAAGGAGCCCCACACAAAAGTAATCTTATCAGAGATTTTTACAAATAATTGACTTTTTCTGAGTTCTTCAAATATGCAATTGTAGAAGAGATTATCTGTATGAGGATGACCCAGCTGAATAGCATGGTTTCAGAAATGATTGCTGTCCCACACTACGGAATGCACAGCTCTAGGCATTCTATTGCACTCCCTCAGTGTTTTATAGGACTTATCCTATTCTGATGCATTCTTAAAAACGGTGTATTTTTGCCTATTACTAACACACCAGGGCAAACCTGAACCCTGGGTATTTGGGCAAGTGAGAGTGAGGAGGGTGTCAATTTGCTTTTTCTTCAAGTTGCTTACAGACTAAAAGCTTTTCTTAGAGAAAAAGTAGGGCACAGGCAGGTACAGCAAAATGGACTCGCTTTGTCCCTTGCGCTTGCTGCAGCTTGATTACGGAAGGGGCCTTGACTAGTAAGAGACATAATCTGAGTGAACTAGCAGTCTTCATTCTTTGAGTTTGTGGATTGTCAATGTGGAACCAGTTCTTCTGACGGAGGGATGTTTTCCTAGTCAGAAAGCTCTGAAAACTGTAACATTCATTTGCTGGATTCACGGAGCATCCAGCAGTATTTGGATGTCTCCAGGTCGCACTGACTCCCAACATTCTCCAAGCACATAGGGTGTTTAGAACAGATCATAGATCCCATTTGATAAAATGTGCAAGTGAGGCATAATGTGTAACTTATTAAACTGATAGCTCAGGAATCGATTACTCATTGGTAAGAGGCTCATACAGCAAAGTAAGAACATACTGAAGAAGAACTCTATTAAATGGATTTCTAGAGGCAGGCTGTGTGGTCCACAATGTTAAAAGAAGCAGCAGGAAATCCCGTGTTCCACCTTTGATTCCACTATCAGCTATTTAATAGCATTGCTTATTAATATAATCATTATTTGTACAACAGTGTCAGTTAGAAACTTTAAATATGGGACCCCAGCTGAGTCATTTTATCTCCAGGGTTCAGTTTCCCTATCTCACAGTAATATGTTAGAACCATGTTGTTAGGAAGACTTAGCAATGTTTGCTGAGCACTTTGAAGAAATGAAGCAACATATTAAGGTATAAGGAGGGTGGTTATTTAAAAAAACCCAACTTCATTATTTTTCAAAAGCAAACAATTTTGGCAAGATGATAAAAAGAAGAAAGAAAGAGGGAGTGTAGGACTGAAGACAGTATATTAATTTTCTTCTCACTAAATAGTAAACTCTTTAAGGAACTCTATATTCTTTGATTCTCATTGTTCTATCACCCAACCTCTTGCACTCAAGAGCAGTCATTTCATATCTGTATTTACACTTCTCAAGCCATACTCTGTGCTTGTGCTTTTCAGCACTTTATACATTTATTTAAGGATCAACTCAGAGCACTTATTCCTCTTATTAGGAAAACACATCACATTCACACAGCCTGCAACTGCAAAGCTATTATAAATCATAAGTATCACTGACAGTCCCCTTTCATCTTCTCAGAGATGCAATGATCTTTTCAGGGGTTTTGCTTTCATTTTGGTTGCTTTGCTACTTCTTTGCTGGGATTGAAATAAATAGTCTTTCTTTTTTTTCCTCAGCCAATAGATTTTTTTTTTCTTCCTAATAGTCCACAACAGCGTGATTGTTAGTTGTTAGTGTATTCAGGTCAATCCGTGCATCTTTGGCAAACAAAAAAAGGACAACTCCTTTACCAGAAGGCAATGCCTGTATAAAAACCATTAATCTAATCTTCTTGTGCTCAAATTATTACATTACATCTATAGGTAATGTATTTATTGTACATTTGCTTTGTCTAACTGCCAGTTTGGGGATGAAGAACAAGAAAGTACAACTCGATGACATTTGTGTGCTATGATGAAGAGGATAAAATGTTGACCTACTTTCGGTGGTTATAAACTGAATTCAAGTAGTATAAATTAGCTAAATATTCAGGGAGAGGAAAAAGTAATTCCACCTAATGAAAAAGACATAACACAGAAAAGACAATGTCAGGAATGGAAGGACGACGATTGGAGGAGGGGACAGTGGAAAGTGTCACAGGCAGACAGAAGAGGGATAAGATTTGGAGGATGTGACACTACTGATGCAGTTACAGCGATTAAAAAATAGCAAAACCCAAAGAAGACTCTCTCCATTTTGAGCCTTGCTGGTAATTCTGTAGCATGCTTAATCTACAAGTTGCTGCTTGTCAGCTCGTTAAGTCAATCCACTTGCTTTTTTAATCGCCTGTATTGCTGATGATAAGCATGTAACTGCTTCGTGGCAATGCTATGTGACATCTACTCGCCATCATTTAAAACGTGATCTAGCTCTGAAGAAAAGGTGATCAACAGCTTTTTTTGAATTTCGTTTGTCACCATTTCAAAAAATAGAGTATTATGATTTCTAAAGAGAACTCTTGAACTTCAAACAAACAAGCAGTATGATCAGGACAGTTCAGGTAAATTTAGCTGGTGCAAATCGGTGTCTAATACGACACAAGCAGCTATGTGGTATTGTAACAAATTTCTGGTTTCTCTGTTTTCTGCTTAAAGTTACTGTGAAGACCATTGCTTGCTCTTAGCTATGTGATTTCTAACGATTGTACATGAGTTAAAAAGATGTGGTCTGTGAATCTAGTCACAAGACTGTGCTTGAAAATCATGCTAGAGATAGTCTGCCTTTCTGCCTAATAATGGAAAGTCCAAGTCCATAAATTTAGTTAAACCAATCTATCTGGAGTAAGAATTCAGCCTGTTTTAAAAGCCACTTTCTGAAAAGATTCATTCCCTAATCTATAAAGGGGAAACGGGCTCTTTTTGAATCAGAAAACATAATCTTCTTCAGGGTTTGCAGGATTATGTCTCCACTGCGTGAACCCAGTGTTCACACAGGATTGTGTAATGGTAAAAGTATTTGGCTGGAACAGCCAGCTTTATGATTGACTGATGATATTCTACTGAAGAAGATCTAAGTGAAGATAACATTTTCAAAAGAAAAATACTGCTGGCACTTGACTACCTGTTCTGTACAGCATTTATTCGCACTTGTCAGCTAACCAAAATAAAACCTCTAATGCTGCCAATTTGTGACCTTCTTTGCTGTAAAATATTCTGTTACTAAATCAGCACTTCTCTGCTGTCTGTGTTTGTCTTAAACCTTTTTGTGAAACAGTATCTACCTCCTTAGAAACATTTACTGCTCTTGCTGTGTACTCAATGAGAGTTCTGTGCAAAGATCAAGGGGACATTAGGTGTAGTTACATCCAGGTGATAGTGATGCAGGGTTTACTTTAGGGTTGCTCATTTATTAGGATACATTTTGTGTGTTCTTACTGAAGGACAGCTCAGCGGTATTGGAGCCTGAACTCATTGTTCTCAACATTTGAATGCTTTTTACTCTGAATAGTTAGGATGAGCTGGGTAAATGTTTTGAGGTTTTTTAAGGTAATGAGTTAAAGACACATGAAACAACAGTTATGTTTCACCAGCTTAATACAGCCATAAACTGTAATGCCTGATTTATCCCGATGAAATAACGAGAAGATGTTAACATTTCTCAGAATAATCTGTGATGAATAGGAAATGTTTTTGCCTATGGCTATATTGTGCTAGGGCCTGATTATATCAGAGCTCGTAAATTACGAAGTCAGAAGGGACCACTGTGAGCATTTGGCTTTGCCTCTTTTATAATACAAGCCATGGGACTTCCCCGAATTAATTCCTGTTTGAACTGGAGTGCAAAGTTTAGAGAAGCAGCCAATCTCAATTAAAATATTTCCAGTGATGGAGATCCCACAGCAAATCTTAGCGAACTGTTTCAAGGAACAACTATTCTTGCCCTTACATTTTTGTGCTTTATTTTTAGTTTGAATTTGCCTTGATTCAGCTTCCAGCAATTAAATCGTATTAGGCCTTTGTTCGCTAAACCTGCATTTATCAAAATCATACCCCTGCCATAGATACTTATGGTCTGTGACTATCTCAGATCTTAGCCTCTTCTTTCTTAAAATAACAGATTAAACTCTTTGAGTTTATATCTATAAAACATATTGAATTCTTTAATGAGTCCCATGGCTCTTCTCCATAGTCTGTGTAATCTATTAGCATCCTCTATAGACTGTAAACATAAGGATTGCACTGTGTAGCCCATCATGAGTCCTACCAATGCTAAGTGTAGCAGTCACATATCTTCCTTGCTCTTTCTATGTGTTCCTGGATCCTGTGGATCCCTTTTGGCTGCAGTGCCCATTGAGAGGTTAAATTCAGCAAGTTACTGAACTTCAACATTCAGAGATTAAGTCAAATTTTTAAATGTTATCAGTAATTTAGAAGTGTAAAAAAAAAAAAATACATCAGAAGAGATTTGAAGTTCCTTCCGTAGGACCAACTTATATCCAGACTGAACATATCTGGACATGGGTGCAGGAAAGGAGGAGATCGTGAGGAAGTAACACATGGGTGAGGCAAAGGGGTGCCTGGAGGTGGTTTCCTCCAAGTCTGTGTAACAGTGAAAGCCTGGGATCATTCAAGCTTTCAGCAAGGGTAGAAGAGAGAGTCAAGACAATTCAATATCCTGGCAGTATTTCTTCAGCCTTGCATGCTGTTTTCTCTGACCGAGCGTCTTCTCAAAGTCATTTCATGGTTCATTTTGGAGAATGAGTAAGCATCCTCACACCACTTCAGACAATGTCATCAGTAATTTGTGACTTGAACAGGTACCTATGTAAACCAGCCACTCACCCCCAGGAGATTAGTGCAACTTCTGCTAAACCTTACTCCTGTGCATATGCATGAAAGATTTAGATTAAAGCTGACGTAGGTATCGCTGCTGGTACTGGCATTGTGTTTACTGCGGCAGCACAGATGAGCCTTCTGCTCATAGATACTATTGGTATCAGCCAGCAGGACTGTGTAGGAAGGGACCTGTTTTAAACAGTAAATCGCCCTGTGACAATGTCCCCATAGGGAATATATTTATACTAATGACTCATTTACTGCATTTATTTGAGATACCAATATTAAGTGCAAATACTATGGCCAATTTATGTGCTTAGCATGTGTTTAACAACACACCCTTGAAGTTTTAAAGTCATTACCATCATACATATTTTAACACAATCATCTCTCTTTTTTTCTTATTATCTGTGTATGGGATCTAAGATATTTTTCTCGGGGCTTGGAGAGGTGTTGCTCCACACTGTGCTGCAGCACAGGGTCTCGGATGTACCCTGTAGGAGTTTAATGAGTGTTTATGTTCTGAAAGTGCCAAAAGGCTGTCTCGCAGTCAGTCCTTCTGGTGGCTGTAGTTTCTCAATGTAGTGCTGATCATATCTCAGTGAAGACAGATTTTACTATCCTTCATAGCAACGTCAATGTCCCGGTGTTGTAATAATGTCTCGGAGAAATATGCTGCCCATCTTTTGCTGTGTTTTATCAACAGGAATTAATTCTTCAGTGCCCTGAGTTTTTTCAAGGTCACCGTTTGTCCTGGGGAGATCCCCGGTTACAAGCAAGTCTCCTGTTTAGTCGGCAGCTAGGGGTTTGGTGGTAGGGAGTTCTCATCTTTTCTCACTCCCTGTTCCTCCTCATCCTCGCACCACCACTAGTGACAGCTACGCTGGGGCTTTGGATGCAGGAATATGCAAACAACACTGTGTGCGGCCTCAAGATGCAGTTCAGGCTCTGGGTACATGTATTTATTTTTTCAGAAACGGCTAACTAGTTATTTTCTGTTTGCTTTTTGCAGAGATATGGTCTCATACTATGTTCAGGTGATTGCAGCCATCCAGGTTAACCCACTCCTGGGTTAAGTTAGTGGGTCTCAGCTGGAAGTCTCAATTCACAACATGCAGCCTGAAAACAAAGTAATATGGGCTAAGTTTACACTCATCTATGACAGCACTTTAGCTTTGTATTTGCATGAGCAAGAGATGTACGAATACACACCATATAAGTAACTTCTAGCTCACAATTGTAACTTCTTGTGGTCCTATTATGCTCCAAGGCCTGCTAGAGATGCTTCAGTTTTTCATAGTCTCCTTGGCAGTTGGGACCACATTTCCCCATGTCTCACACCTGTTCACTAGGTTCCTGGATAGCCTTGATACAGTTTGGCCAGTTTTCTGTGACTGGCTCTCCAGATCCAGAATTCTTCTCCAGAAGGACTCTGCTTTATTCTCAAGAGTTTCTGTTTTCAGTTATTCATCTGCCCTTACATATACTATCTTCTGTGCCCAATTCATCTCCAATATTCTAGAGAGGCAAGCAAAGTGTTTCCCTGATGTCTGGCTATCCTATCAGAAAACCAGACACAAGCACTTGTAAATCTTTGTCTTGCAAAGTTTGCTTTCAAAGAACTTCCAAATCCCTTCCTTGAAACCAGCTGTATAAGAATAACAAAAGGAGGAAAACTATCCGCTTCTTGTATACATTGGGCAGAAGGTCACTTTTTTTTTACCTCTAGTTAAAAATGGTATATAGCTGGATTTTCTATCTGTGTGAGCACTTTCTTACTTTCTCTGTTTTCATGCTGCAGGACTGTTCTGGCTAAAAATTAATTCTGTATATACAGAAGTAATCTACTTTGCAGTGTCAGAAGGTTTTTTTAAAAATTGTTTATGGCTTTCTGTCCTCAAACATACACATCCAACTCTATTGCCAGACACTCTTCCCAGTGCATGTTTTTATCCTGTTGGTAAGAGTGACCTTGACACAAATGCTATGGAATATTTCTGTGTTCAGTGCAATGTCTCAATTCTGTTTCAATGGCATCATATTATATGCTTGCCTACTGGTTATAGTCATTACATTTAAAGGTGTGACATATATTCCCTAATAGGTGTGATAGCAGCATCATGCTGAAGATGTTTTCTTCCTATAGCATCTTTCTCCAGTAGCTGCACCGAGGCTTTCCTATGCATTCAGGAGTCTTGGAAGAAATATCAATAGATACTTCTCATAACCTAGTAAGAGAAAGGAGAGACAATGGTATGGAAAAGCATAAACATAAGTAATAAAAATGCATGCAAATAGGATGATGAGAATATAAAATGAGAATGTAGTGGAGAAAGTTAGACAGCAGTCAGCCTTCTTTCCCTCTTCTGCATCTCCTTCTCCTGCTCACCACCACTCCCTGGGAGTCAGATACTCATTAGCACTGTCTCCATGTTGAGCCCAGCAGTGATTCCTCAGCTCACGGTGAGCCACGTCAGCAAGCTGGCATGGCACAGCTCACTGCTGTGCAAATGAGCTAGACAGAGCCTGGCAGCAGGATGGCGTAAGGCAGAACTCGTTCGTTCAGGCACATTTCTCCTGTTTATCAGCCCACGCTTGGGCAGAGGTTTCTCTGCCAGCAGTGCAGACACATCCTAGGCATCAGACTAAACAATATTTTTGTGGGGCTTTCTGGGAGCTCAGACTTTAGGGACATTGTGCGTACCTGCGTTTTCCCCTACGTAATACAGGGGGAAGCCACTACCATGCGGGTTTTAAACCGAAGTAGTACCAAGCCCTCAATGAAATCCACTGGATGAGAGTCTGTTCTGTGGCATAACTGGCACACAGGTGAATCAGTCTGAAAACTGCTTTCCATAAGATAAATTAGGTGACTGACATCACTTTATGCAAATACTAACAAGATGCTTAGAAGGTGGCTGGTATTTCATTCTGAAATGATACAAGCATGTAATTGATGGGTTAGTCCAATTGCTACCAAGGACTGGCCATAGTTGGCTGTAAGACAAGGACTGGGTCTCAGAGTTGCTGTCCAAGTCTATCCTACTTCCTACTTCTGCTTTATTTGTAAGACAGAAAACCCTCTAAGGTTCCTGGAGCACAAGTAAGGTGCAAGTCTTTCAACACTGCTTGTTGATGGGCATTGACAGCTGGCACAATGAGCTAGGGTTACCTCTGAACTGGAAACACTGTGGAGTTCTTGAAATTAAGCAATCAGCATACCCGCACAGGAACCACATATTAGGCTAGGCTTTCTCTACGCATGGCTTTCCTCCTCAGCTCCGTTGTATCTCCATTTCCACCAGAAAGAAACTTAGGCACTCTGTCCAGGAGAGAGCTGCCTTGTGTCTTAACCAGATCCCCCGTTTTGATCTGAGGAACCAAAACCCTGGGGCATTCCAAATACCCACCCACCCACCAGGATGTCTTCATGCAGTCTGAAGAGCTGAATAGTTCTTTTTCCTCGTACAAATTACCCAGTGAAGGCGAGAAGTAAGCTAGATTGGTATTAGGTTGAGAGAAGAGCCTGAGAACAGCTTGAGGGCTGAAGACAGCATGTGTGGATTGGATCACGTGGTTTTGCTGTGTGGTAGAGGCGTTGAACCGAGAAAACACAGGGTAACAGACAGGTCTGAAACACTTTAGCCAAGATTCGGCTTTCAGGTGCAGCAGCAATCAACAAGGGAAAGTCTCATGGGAGAGCAGAGGGTGCTGGCAAAGGGAACGTTACAGAGAGCAAGAGTCCCAATTCTGAAGGGCTGTTGGCTAAGGACAGTTGGAAACGCTTCCCCCGTATCTTCACTGAGTAGCTGGTGTGTGCCAGCCATGTGGACCAAGGACCTAGCTGGGCTGAACCATCACCTCTGGGAGAGCTTGCCTTTCCTTCTCATGTGATGTAGGCTGGAAATGTAGCTACAGTGCTGAGAGTGCTCTGCTGACATTAGGTACACTCCGTACGTACATCAGGTAGACTGCAGAAGCTGTTCCAGCACAAAGGCTGGAAGTCACATCTCCATATTGTCCTTAGCTGGGTGGGTAAGAGGAGGGGAGATTACCTGGAGAAGACTTGTAAAATATTTTTCCCCAAGTCCTTATAAAATCAGACCCTTTGTCTGAGCATGTGAGTGCACGAGCCTTTCTGTGCCACCTAGCTGACCCCGAGAGGGGTTGGGAACGTGGTACCATTTATGCCTCAGTCATTAGTCACATAAGAATTGATAGCTATTGTTGTCCTTACTTGCACTGCTTTGGGAACCTCACTTCTTCTCTGATATGTCTGAGGGCAAGCACAAAAGCCTAAACCCAGATGTGACAGAAGCGTGCTATAATTCCTGTCCTCTGAAAAGTCAAATGAGCTTTCTCCTAAGATCAAGTAAGGATACTGGTCCAGGCCAGTTGTTCAGCACGCTGCTATCAAAATCATACTTTTCAAAACAAAGATGCTTCTTCTTCCTTTTAGGAATAAAAGTCTAAAAAAGCTCCTCCTGGAAAATGAGGAGAATTTGTTCGAACTAGAGGAGCAAACCTGTCCCCACAATGCTCACCCAGCTATTTTCAGTCTAGCTGATACCTTTTCAGTCAAAAACTGGGCCTCTTTATTTGAAAGTCACCTGATGATGGATCAATTGGGAAAGGAGAAAAGACATAAGAAGGAGGTTCTGTGCACATGTGGAAAAATGATCTAGAAGAAAGTGGGGTACATATGCTGAAGAGAGGTTTAACATGTGTTTCAGAGGGAGGTTGTATTAGAATTCCCACAGAAACTGGGTCTGGCATAGAGCCTCTAAGCAGGTTTTGGATAGATTAGCAGAGCCCACATGTACACACTCATACTGGGGAAATCTTCATGTATCCACATATTTGTTTTAATTTTGAAGTGCTGGTGCAATGTGTGTGCATAGGAGAGAATGAGAGCACACGCGAGTGAAAGAATGAGACAGGGAGGCAGTTCCTGTGGCTGTGCCAGGAGAGCATAAATATATATAATAGGTAGCATAGAAGTCCTCTATGACGTTGAAAGTATGATGAAACATTTGGGTTAAAAGATTAATACAAAGAGAGCGCATGAAGAGTCAGACTGAGGAACACAGGAAGGAGAAAGAGCAATAGGAATGATCCAGAGAGACAGGGACAGACAGCACACAAAGGGCAGAGGACAAAAGCAGGGGAAAAAACCCTGCTGCTGTAAGGGGAAACATCTTAAAAGAGAAAAATAAAAGAAAATGTAAAAGGGAAGAAATAGTGTGAAGACATTGAAGAGATACAAAGAACACAGACCAGATTTTTAAAATAGTTTTTGTGAAGTTGTAGCTTTCTAAGGTGATGACTTTCTGTTTGGGGGTTATTACTCTTTTGGTGTAAAATGCACTGCAGGAAACAGAAAAATGCTTACAGTCAGTTCCAGTTGCTGGCTACCTCTCTCTTGATTTTGTCTTTTTTTTTTTTTATAATTTGGACAAAATTTTTCTTCGTTGCCTTGACAAGCCCCCTCAAAAAGCGGCTTTTTCTAGCCCTACCTATGCATCACTGTTATTGACTGCTGTTCAAACTGCCCCATTTACTTACCAGAAAAGATTCCCATCTCTGAAAATTTCACAGATTTTGCCACGTTAAGGGAAATTCTCTGCCATTCCTTGTGCAGTTATTCTCTTCATACCTATTGCAGGGAGACATGATAAGAACAGCTTCTCTCTTGGGCTTGCCTGAGGTATTTCCGTACCATTCAGTCAGGATTTCCAAGTAAAGGCAGGATATAAACTGGAAGGGTGCAGTGACGGGGAGCACCAGCTAGAAAAGTCAGGGAGAAGGAGGATGTGGAGTTGAATAAAACAAAGCAAGGGCAGTCAGGAGAGAGGCTACAAAAAGTGGAACAAAAGAAACGCAGAATATGGAATCAGAATAACTTGCTAGATAGAGGAAATGAAGTGGCATGTAAACTAAAATTAGAGTAAAAAGGAGAATTTAAAAGAAGAAATTTAGTAGGAAAATGGAAATAAAATCTAGAATGGTGGGAAGAAACTAAAGGAAACTGTAGGGCAAAGTAGAGAAAGTAGAAACAATAAAATAAATAGGAGAAAAGCAGAATAGTAAGTCAGAGAGTAATTTTTAAAGAGTAAAAAATTGACTGAAGTCAGTGCCAATTTATTTATAGGCATTGTTAGGGAAGAGCTGCACTATATTTTTATGTAAAGCCTAGGAGGCTGGGAACAAATGTTTAGATAGGCACGCCTACTGGAAGACAGATTTTTGTTTTCCTTAGGCCTTTTATTAACACACAGTTAGATCTCTGTAGCTAATTACACCGCTGCATTACCGGTCATGTTATGTAGATTATATTGACACTGAGAGAAGGTGAACAGGAGGCACAATAGGTTCAGTGATGTGTATATAAACGTTTCTAGCTACACCCTCATGGAACATAGGCGTTCCAACCCTCTCCACGCAGAAAACAAGTCAAGACCCTTTATAAAGTAAGCAAAAGACACAAGTCTATGCTGCAAAATTTTTAGTCCTGTTCATGAAGACAGAAAGGGATGCTATGGAAATTAGAAATTTGGCTTAGCTTCTTGAGTGCCCTCTCTATGTATTTTACTGCAGTGGTTCAGATCTTTGGGCTTTTCTTGCATTAATTTCTATACAGAACCATGTCCAGTTACTCTCTATACTTTTAGCACCAGTTTTGCAGCATTATCTGCATTACTAAGTACTTAATGACGTGCATACAGCCATTGACTTTGCTCGTGTAAGTGCTCACCAATGTTACTAAGGCCTTCTAAATGTCTTAATTCGCAGAATAAATGGTTCTTTTGGTGTGAAATCATATTTTCTATTGTTTAAATACAAGCAGCTGGATGGACTTTTCATGTATTTTAATATGGACAACAAAACTGCCCTTTTGGTTTACATTTTCTTGTGCTTAGCCTGTACCCTCATTCCTTGTATTTCCTATTTACAGTATTTAATGTAGATAGTTTAAAATGCTTATAAGAGCAAGGCAGGGAACAGTTTAACCTCTGACAAGGGCAGCATTTTTAAGTTCAACTGTAAGCACTTAGTATAAGGAAAATCTGTTTCCACTTTCCCAATGGGATCCCTTAAAAAAAAAATTCAGGTTAACTACATGCAGCAAAAACATGATTTCAGCCTTGCCAGAAAAGGCCAAGTCCTGAAGATCCCTATTCACATGAGCAGTCCTTCAGATTTTGAGTCCTTTTCAAGTAGAAAGGAATACCTAAGTGATTTTAGGATTTGCAGAATTTGGCCTCCAGCTAACCACTTGGCAAAACTTGTGCCTCCACAATATTTGTAGTCCCAAGTAAAGCCTCCTAAGTGGTTTTTCATTCCTTTTCAGTATTAAACTCCTTCAGAACAAAAGACTGCCAGGTGATGAACTTCCCTGGTATTCAGGATATTTGCTAAAATGATAACAAAACAAGTCCATAAAAGCTGAGTCATGGAATTTAGAAAAACCCAAAACGTTAAAATGCTGTAACCTAGGGTCTAATGACTTCATCTTGCTTCCTCTATGGATTTACTTGACTGTAAACACGAAAGGGAATTTGGCTTGTAAATGCTGATTGAAAATTGAAGGCTAACCTATTAATTTCTAATAGGCCAGGTTCTGTAGCCTTACAGAAAATTCCCAGCCTGACTCAGGGCTGCAGCTCTGTAACAGGAGATGCACATCCACTAGAGTCAGTCTTTTTACTCCCTTCCAAAAGCAATTTCAAATGTGAAAGAAAGGTTTTCCTTTCCTCTGTTGAAAGCAGAGAGGGATTCCTCCTTTTCATCCTATTTGATAGAAGTGCTGCACTGCACCATAACCTTTTCTTCGTGATGCAATGAGAATGCCTCCTCCTGCTTCAGCCTACTTTGTGCAGCAGGTATTTGAGGGCAATACACGTGCTAATCCCTCAAGCCCTCCTCCTGGGGCTGGTAACGTCACTTCATATGGCTTCATCTGGCCAGTACAGAATGCAACTGTATTCAGAATCCTACTGGGAAGGAGAAGATCAAATCCACAGAGCAGGCATTCCTCAAGCAAGGTTCACAGCAAAAAAAATAAATTAAAGCAGAGCTACTGTAGGTTCACAGCAGAAATACAACTGTTCACAACTCCAAGGCGTCTCTATCTGATTATCCAAAAGGATTTGGCAAATGTCCAAAAGGAATGATACGGTTGTCTGCTTTTGTGGGAAGAATAAAAATGGGTAAAGTTAATTTTTTCAGTGACAAAGACATCTGTGATTTTTTATTAGATTTGCCAGTGAAACTAGTTCCAAAATGCTGAGGGTAACAATACAGTTCTGAAGCACCCTGCATCTGAATATTAAGTATTATTGTATTCTGAATATATTTTCACTCTCTTCTATGATCAGGCTACTGATTTTGTACAAGTCGAATTAGACAACCCAGTAGAGAACATTTAAAGATTTAAGAATCCTCTAAAATGACCCTGAAATATCTGCTCCATAATTTTTCATTCTGCTGTCTCTAGAGCTCTCTGAGTCCTGCACTGTTCTTCCCACTGAGTCTATCCCAGATGCAGCACTAAATACCACTTTATCCAAGACCTATGCTTGTTCCACCTCTGAAGAGGAAAGGAAACCTTTATCTGGCAACTTGTACTTTGGTTATTTTTTTGTTAATGTTTTTCAGGCTCCTTCCCATTAGTCTTAGAGGCCTAGATGGAATACAGAGCAGAAGGCAGGTGAAACAGTTCATGACAAATGAAATTCATTTCATCAATATCAGCACCTCATTTGCGTATGCGTGTTTTTGCCGTTGCTGAGTTAATTATTCTTGCTAATAATGCTGAGTCAGACACCTGAATGTATCATTGCAGACAAACCCATGTTATTTATGCATTTTCACTAAACTAATCCTTGCCACAGGCAAAATTTTAACCCTGTAGGGGGTTGCAAGCTGCTCGTGCATGTAGTTGCTTTTCCCAAGGAGCAGACCGTGAACAAACTTAGACTCATAGTCCCTGTTCATGCCTTGTTCTCCCCCTCCTGTGGGGAGGAATAAGAGACAGAGCCACAATCCTTTCAAAATCTCTGAAGATTCTGTGATACAGATGACATTTTACATGAAGATCATGTAACAAATATAATCCTGAGCTGAGGAACACAGCTTTCTTAAAGTGACTGTAGTTTCTTATCACCTTATCAGCCCAAACCTGGTAGCTTTTCCCTCTAGCAGGAAAGAGCCCAGCCTGGTGGCGTGGGGAGCTGGAGGTGCACCTCTGCGGGCAGGCAGAGCCAGCTGCCTGCCGCTGGAACGTGACGCTGCCCTGCTGCTGAGCGCTGCTGGCTTCGGCAGAGGTAGGGGCACAGAACTTGCTATGGTAAGGCACACGCTCTTACTCAACAGAGCTGTTCTCGGCATACCCTGGAATTAGAGACGCTCACTTCCCTGACCAGAAGCCTGGTTTTGCTATTGTCAGCACTGCAGAGCCACGGCGCTCTGGCAGGGTGAGCTGGCTCCTATTCTGTTTCGCACATCATCAACAACATCGTCAGCTAATTTCCCATCGCAGAATCGTTATTACCGCAATGACCTATGAGGCAGAACGAATATTTTTTAATTTCAAATCTCAGGTGGAAGTTGCAGGTAGGCAGCAGAAAAAAATCAGCTTTTTGACTTGTGTTTTTGGGTTTTGGTGGGTTTTTTTCTGGTCAGCTGTTCTTTAAGGATAAGTCCCTTGGTTTCAAAGTCATGCTGAAATATATAGTTTTGCTAACCCTAAAACTGACATCCTACAGTCATCGAAAATAACGAAACTGGCTTAAAAATCTTAAGTTCCAGAAAAAATAAGGTGGAATTTAAAAACTTTTATTAGCCTTTTGTCAAATTTGTGTTTGTATTTTCAAATGTTAGAAATATGAAGGGCAGAAACACAAAGAAAAAGAAGCTTAAAATGGTCATGGGTTCATTCACATCCAAGAATGGCAATTATAAAGGAAGAAGCAAATATTGAAACTCAAAATCTTGAGACTTCTCAAAACTGAGCACCGCCATCCCCCCTCCCACAAAAGCAGCTCTTATCTTGGAGCTCAGACTGTAAATCTCCACTAAGATGGTAAAGCAAAAATACAGTAGGATAGTGTAATTTCTTTAAAAAGTACCTAAATTTAAAATTTCCTGAATGTAAAGCCACTTAAAGCTCAGCAGCTGGTATGAAAAAAACCTGAAGCACTGGAAGATTTGCAAGTGCAAATTAAGGTATTCATCTCCTATCTGTTCCTAAAGTGAAGTAATTTTTTCTTCAGTCCTCTTTGTACAATGAATATTCTTTTTGAGGTGAAGACAGTTAAAAGTGACTATCTCCCTATGGTTTGTCAAGGTCAACAGGAATTTTAAATGTGAAAGGACTGCAGCATTTTTATGACGTTCACAAAACAGTTTGAATTATTCCAAGACTAAGAAAATAATAAAGAATAAAAGCATGTAACTGGAAAGTATCAGTCCTAGCGGAGAGTGGACTAAATTAAACTCACACAGGGAAAATTTTCAAGTATGCCGTCAAAAAAAAGAAGGCGACATTTGGACAGTTCATACCCTACAGCTCTAAACCCCATCCCAGGCTAGGACCCAGTGGAAGGAAATGTAGCGCAGTTAGAATCCAGAAGGAGGAATAAACAGGGTCTGAATTCAGCTTCTATCAGAAAGCTCATTGTAGCTCTAATTCTACAGCCACTCGAGAGAATAAACTGCCTACAGGTGGAAGTCCTAGTGCAACTTCAAAAAGAACAAGAGAGGTGGAGGTCATAGCAACAAACCCCTCCACCCTCACAAAAAGAAGCACTGAAAATAAGCCGGTGTAATGCGGAGTAGGCATTCACTCAAAACATGAAAAATTTATAGATCTGCAAGGTATAAGGTTTTCCCTACTATAACATCTCTCCAAGGTGTAAAATATGTTTTAAAGAACCTCTTACCCTGTTGTTCAAAAATGAGCTACTTTTGCTGATACAGAAGCTCATGACACAGAAATTTATCAAAGGGTTGGCTGAAATACAAATAAATTGTTCTGTGTGAACTTCTGTATTTTTATCAGCTTTGCAAAAGTCTAAAAAGATAAAGTCACGCTAGAAGACTAATCAAACAGAGAGCCTTTTTCTGCCATCCCTAAAGGCAGTGAACTAACACAAAGTTAGTAAAACCAACATGGGTGGAAGCAGTTTGCATGAAATTACTGTCAGCAACTTCGCTCAAAACACAAAGTAAAACTTTTCTGAGATTTGAAGTGCCTGTTATGCTTCTGAGAGTGATTTTATTACTGTACTATCCCATTTGCTCCACTTACTTTTGGCTGGGGCCTGAACGTACAGAATGGCTGACTTTCTCTTGTGCTGAGTGCAACCTTAAAGCCCAACCAGTCATAACCCTTTTTGACAGCTGTTCCCTTGAGATTCCCAGCCCAGGTCTTCAAACTTATAAGAACCTGAGAAGCTGGAAAACTTTAAGATTTCTGAGTAGTCTTCCAGGACGAACTCCTGAAAACCATTGCAGGGAAAGCAGAATTCACCTAGTGTGTTCATTTTGTTTCAGAATACACAACTTTCCTGAAAAAGGTGAATAGAAAAAAAGCTACAAAATCGCCTGCATTCAAAGCCAGTTGGATTTGTGAAGCCTTTATTGTAAACTGCACCTTTAATTTGACGAGAAATTGCCTGTTTCCCGGGACAGTGGCCGTTTTGTTTGTAGTTGCTATTAGGCGAGAGAGGTGCGTTTCATTTCCTCCAAGAATATAATTACTATTATTTCTTGATTTTCATCTTGAAATTAAAAGAAAAACAACTTAAAGACCGAGAGGAAAGTGGAAGGGTTTTGTGTCCATACATACAGACATACTAATATTTATATAAACACAAACATATATAAAAAAAAGTAAATGAGCATAATCTATAACCATAGATGATGTTGTTATTACTTGGTACTTTCCTTCATTCTCATACACATTTTGTTGGAGAGAAAATAAGAAGCCCTGTGTTAACAGACGTTGCAGAGCTGCAGTGTGGTGTCCACAACTGCCTTCTCCAGAAGCATCTGAACACACAGAAATCCCAGGCTTGCTCTCTTATAATCGCATCAGGTATTATCATTGCTTTGCACATCACCAATACATACGATCCTGGTTTTAATCTAATGTCTAGCTGCAGAATTCACTAGCAAAATAACTCAAATTTTGACTAAAATTTTCAGACTTCAGTTGCCAGTGCAAACCTACATTTTCTGTGACAACTGCCGAGTTCCACAAGTACGGTAAGGGAAAATCCAAGGGGCGGTGGAAGAGCCCCGTCCTCAGTATCCCTGTTGAGCGAGCCCATTCTGCGCTTTGGGATAATGCATTGTGTGGTATTTTCTACCTTGTTTGGTATTTAGAGTTGGAATTTATTGCCAGGCTTCCTGGCAGCAAGCTGTGCAGGTTGCAGGCGGAGCTGATGGAGGTGAGTGAATTAATGTGGTGGCTGTTTGGAATGTCGTCCAGCTGCCAGGGAGAATTATGTTTGTTTGCCTTTGGCACAAGTGTGAAAGGAACAGCCGTAGATTTCAGAAGTGTGAGTCTACATTTTTATATCTCACACTAATGAATACATTTTTTTGTATCTATACATTTGGGGAAATAGTAGAATTTATTTGTAGATTTTATTTACCACTTGTGTGGTAGGGAGGGAATGTTTCCTCAGAGACTGGACTTGTACTTTAGAAAAGAAAAAAGGGAAAAAGGAAAAAAACCCCCATGACTAATCCAAAATGGTGTCAGTAAAAGTTATCCTAATTTCACTGGGTTTGCAACTGTATCCGCAGCCAGATCAAAGGAAGGAGCATTTCAGCAAGGTCTGAAAAGTCCTTTATGTAACGTTTTTCGAGGGGAGCAAAATGTCACTGAAAGACATAATTTTGTATTTGTTTTCTGCTGAGATTTTCTTTCTTTCCATTGGATCTTTTCTTTACCTATAACCTGTCAGTTATCCCTACCTCAGCCTCCTGTGCTATCAACAGAAGGATGATAATGCTATTTGTAATGTGCTCTGATGTGAAAAGTGCTGTAGAAGATTGAATTGTTGGTGCTGATAGGACCAGAAATTTCCCCAACTAGATCTGTCAATAGCTGACACTAAAACAACAAGGTACAAAGTGCATTTGAAGACTGTCAGACACCATTGCTTTTTTGTTTTCTCTAGCAAGCTATTCCTTAGATAGCTGACTTGACCTAGCGTTGTTTAAAAAGATCAAGGGCTCAATGGCTCAGAAAGAAAAAATAAAAGATGGAGAAGAATAATATTAGTATAATACTAGTTACTCAACACTGTATAGAGCTTAATGGTCTCTTGTCCCACTATAATGCAGAAATAAAACTGTCAATTATATCTCTTCTGTTGGTCTTAATAATATAGAAAGGAAAAAAGCTTTCTGGTTTTGGTTCAGTAATGAACCCAAAAAAATAATTTGCAAAACTATTTTTTAAGCGATTATTTGAAAGAATTATTTGCAAAAAGTCACATTATAGGGCAGCTTTTAAAAAGGAAAATAATGAATATTTATACCTAGCTTCTTAGTTTCTATGTGCAGACATGCAACTTACACGTATGATCAGGAAAATTGAAAATGCAAATAAGCTTTGCAATTTAATTGTAATTATTCTAAGTTTATTGTTTATATGTTAATTGATCATTTTAAGACTGAAACATGCTACAACATAATTCAATGACTATTTGAGGAGAAGCAAATATACTAAACATTAATGAGAAAATGATTTGTTGAATTAATATTCCTCAAACCCTTGTTTCATTCTAACCTTCTAAAAAAAAAATGTTTGCAACCTTGATCAGAGCCTGTTCCCTTTAAGGAAAGAAAGATGCATTTAAGTGGCACTATCAGCAAGAAAAAGGAAAATAGCTTGAGCTTGTGAGCAGGACTACCTTCTGGTAGGATAAAGAAGTGAGATATCACTTCGGAGATGAGATTAGGCACAAGAACAAAGAAGAGGAAAGTAAAAGAAGGAAAATGTGTGTGTGTGTGCAGCTAAAGGAAACAAGAATAAAAAGGACAATAGAAAATAGGGAGTGGAGGGTGAAGGATGTGACAGAGAAGAACGAAGATAAGGGCCAGTGGGGACAGAGAAAGCTTAAGAATCCAAGGGAAAAGAAAATATGAGAGAACTACATAAAAAAAGGCAGGGTGAAAGAGCTAAAAAGAGAGAAAAAGAAACCTCCCCAGATATGTGCTAAACAGAAAGGGGAGTGTTAAGTGTCTCTTAGAGCAATCAGTGCTTCCCAGTTATCCACATGTAACCTCTCTGAGGTGCCCTATGGTCATATCTGTCTTGATGCCAAGACAACTATTTGGAGCTGTGGTCCAGTGTCCGAGGGATCAGGAAAAGACGTCAGAAAGAGCCCCGTGGCAGTGAAACCTCGCCTCTCCCTCAGCCAAGCGCTCCTGCCAACAGACCCAGCCGCAGCCAGCTATGGCTGCAGTCACTTGGTGCTTGCTCTGCAAGCAAGGTGAGTCACCCAAGAGCAGCAGAGGTGTTGCAGGCAGCCAGACCTCTGCAGCTTCCCATCTTCTTTGTATGCCGGTGCCTAAGGAGGTGAGGGTAGAAGGACACCTGGAGAATGGAGAAGCAGGAGAAATAAGGAAAAGCATAACCTATTGTAAAAATTGTGACCTAAAGAGGGCAAAAGAGGGAAGAGAGTACAAGAGAAAAACAATTAGTGGTCATGTCCTCTTCACATGAAGAAGTGACTTGTACTACATACATAAGTGATCCCTATGTGAGCTATAAGTGGGAGAGGTACAGCAAGGAGCCTGCTCTTGCACTCATGAGCTGAATCACGTACCTGAAAGCACAAGAGTAACACACATTTCTGTCTCAAATCCACTCCTAAACTTGGGAATACTTCTGCTAGGGTAGTTCAATGGAGTATGTATGTATCTGTTCCTTTCTAATCAGCTTTGACCTTTTCCAGAAGGCAAGCCAGGATTTATCTTCTTTATTTATTTTGCCAACATGGCTGTATTTGCCAGCAGAATAATTAGTTGAGTCAGTAGAGCTCAAGGAACAGATTTCCAGTTGACATGCGCTCCCTCTCCTGGTTGGCATTTGCTTCTACACACCAAGATCAAAATAAATTTCCTCTAGCTTTTTAAAAGGAGGAGTTTTAAAATATTCTGCTTATGCTATTTTTATACAGCTGTGAGATCCCTGCTGCTCATACCACCCTTGGTGGACCAATAGCACATGAAGTTTGATGACTTCTGGCTTCCGGAAAAGAGGCTTTACAGTCCATGAAACCCATCCACAGCTTTGTCTCTTCAAATGGTACTTCTCTTGTTTCATTGATATGAGTGTGCACTGCTGCCACAGTTTTCTTCCCCACAAGAACAGGTCACTCATGTTGCCTCATACAGTCATTTCCAGCTGAACTTGGGAACACAGCTTGATTTTGGGGAAATATGATAGAATCATAGACTCATAGAATGGTGGGGGTTGGAAGGGACCTCTGGAGATCATCGAGTCCAACCCTCCTGCCAGAGCAGGGTCACCCAG
>WTSP01027665.1:0-16258 GCA_025331215.1 Actenoides lindsayi | reverse complement strand
CCTCTGGAGATCATCGAGTCCAACCCTCCTGCCAGAGCAGGGTCACCCAGGGCAGCCCACACAGGAACAGATCCAGGCAGGGTTGGAAAGTCTCTGGAGAAGGAGACTCCACAAGCTCTCTGGGCAGCCTGGGCCAGGCTCTGTCACTCTCACAGAGAAGAAGTTTTTTCTCATGTTGAGGTGGCACTTCCTGTGTTTCAGCTTGTGACCATTACCTCTCATTTTATCACAGGGCACCACTGAAAAGACTGGCCCCTTCTACTTGATACCACCCTTCAGATATTCATAAACATTAACCAGATCCACTCTCAGGCTTCTCTTCTCCAGGCTGAACAGCCCCAGGGCTCTCAGCCTTTGCTCATCAGAGATGTTCCAGTCCCTTCCTCATCTTCACAGCCTCCACTGGATTCTTTCTAGTATCTCCCCATCCCTCTTGAACTGGGGAGACCAGAACTGGACACAACACTCCAGATGTGGTCTCACCAGGGCAGAGTAGAAGGGGAGGAGAACCCTCCTCGACCTGCTGGACACACTCTTCTTAATGCACCCGAGGATACCACTGGCCTTTGTGGTTGCAAGGGACACATTGCTGTCCCATGGAGAACTTATTGTCCACCAGGACCCCAAGGTTCTTCTCCATGGGGCTGCTTTCCAGCAGGTCTACCCCTCACCTGTCCTGGTGCATAGAGTTGTTCCTCCCCAGGTGTAGGACTGAACGCTTGCCCTTGTTGGACTTCATTAGGTTCCCCTTTACCCAGCTCTCCAGCCTGTCCAGATCTCGCTGGATGGCAGTGCAGCCTCTGGTGTATCGGCCACTCCTCCCTCCTTGCTGTCTGTCTTTCTGAAAAAGTACATAACCCTCCATGACAACATTCCAGTCACGTGAGCTATCCCACCATGGCTCTGTGACTGCAATCAAGTCATGGCCCTGCCGCCGAACACAGATCTCCAATCCCTCCTGCTTATTCCCTGTGCTGCGTGCACTGGTGTACCAGTATTTCAGAGAGGGAGCTGATATAGTTTCACCCTTGGGGTGTGGAAGACCTCGTGGTTCTCAAAATGTCAACATGCTGCCCAACAAGTGCTGGGCTGCAACACCCACAGGCATCTCTAGCAAGTCTGGATACATCCCCCTCCCCTTCAAAACTAGTATAAAGCCCTGTCAATCAGCTCTGCAACCTCTTGTGCAAAGACTCTCTTCCCTCTTTGAGAAAGGTGTTTCCCATTTGGTGTCAGCAAACCTGGTGACACAAGCTATGGAGCCATGTATTAATAGCCTGTATTTGCCTGTTCACTCCAGTGTCGCTGCCTGCCACTGAAAGAAGAGAAGAAAAGATAATTTGTGCCACAGAATGCCTCACCAGTCGTCCCAAAGCTCTAAAGTCTCTTTTGATTGTTCTTCTATTACTAGACTCAGCGTGCTCCCCACCGACATGGAAGATCAGCAATGGATAATTGAGGATTGTACCAAGCTAGGAAGTTTTCCAGTGATGTCCTTAACCCAGGCTCCAGGGAGGCAGCAGACTTCCCTGTGAGGAGGGTCTGCCTGGCATATTGGACCCTCTGCTCCCCTCAGAAGGGAGAGGAATTGACACGTGATCAGTTGGGCTTTTTTGCAGGTAATCTTGCCAGTTCACTATATCTGAGTGCATAGATTTCGGGGACATGCAATGCTAGAATATATCCCTGGTGAAACAGCTCAATGTGAGAATTGCTGTGAAAGAATTCACTCCTTGCTTTGACTGTAGCCTGTTAGTGTAGCCATGTGAGTAAGTAACCGCAGTTGGTAAGAGAGTGGGTCAGTTCAGAAAGCAAAAAACTTCCACATTCAGAGCTATGGTTGTTAGGGCTGGGTGGCCTCTGATGTGACCACCAGTCACTAGAGCTCCAGCTATCTAGCACATGCCTAGCAGTTTGAGTTAATGAGAGAAACTCGGTAGCAATTGACAATTCTAATCCTGTCTCTAAGACTGAGTCCTGGTCAAAATCTAGTTATGATCTTCCTGATTTGCTTCTACATCTACAAAGTGGGAATAATCCATATTTATAATACTAACCAGGCATGCTGAAGCAGATCTTCAGCATTTACACTTCATATCATCTGTTAAGTTGCCTCTGCTTGACTAGGTCATACCTCTTTGGTGCTACCACATCAATGTTAAAGCTTAACCATCATCTGATGTTTAAAAAAAAGACAGCTCCAATTCCCTGCCCTTTTTTTTTTTTTTTTTTAATTACCCTTTGAAATACTGTTTTAATAAAAAAAAGAAAATAAGAAACGTCCACTTGGCCAATTCTTATGCCAAGATCTAGGACAGATTGCTGGATAGTACTTTACATTCAGACTGGAATTATTACTTTGGCCTTAAGGCAAAATGTACCAGAAACTTGTCTTGGGTCATGCTTGCAACAAATGATGAAGAAAGCAAACACTTTTTATTTTAAATATAATCTGTGAGTTTTTTCAAATATAGAGACTAAATTTAGACAATTGTATTGGAAACAAACTCAGAGAAAATTTAGATTTTTTTTCCTGTTCATCAATTTTCTAACTGTTCACGTTTAAAATAACCACTGTCAGTCAACTGCTGTTTCCTCTTATAGAATGTTTTCTTTACTGGCTTTAACTGTTTCCTATCATTATCACCGTTCAGTGCCTGCAGAGAGTAAACCAGCTGAACAAAACAGGCATCCACTAAGATTTCCAAGTCTTTTTCAACCCACAGGCAAAGCTATGTTCTATTTGTCCATAAGAATTTCACTCAAGCTTGTTGAGATTTCTTTTGGGTTTTTATTGCATGAAACCAATATGCAAATACATATTTAGTTAAATTAAATTGACAGCTAATGTTTGTTAAAGCTTACATCTAACCTGGAAAAAAATAATTTTTATAGTATAATCCATACGGAAATATAATTTGCGTGAGAATTGCTTTACTATCCCTATAATGTTACAGCACTCCTTTTTAAGACACAAAGTGCTCAAAGTACATTTAAAACAATGTTGCTGATACTGCTCTTGCAGTGATACAGCTACATCTCAAATGCATGTGTATCTCAAAGTCCTTTTGTCCACACTGCAGTGTTTTGAAGGAACAAACCAAACAGTGCAAACTTTTGTTCGAAGGGAACTAAAGCAGAGCTGATGGGGTTCATACTCAATCACTTCTTTTCTGCCCAAACACCATCCATCAAACGTTGTTCCCTTGGATACCTGATTCCTTGTAAACCTAGAGAACAGCCGGCACTTTAGAGATGGACATCTTGGACAAACGGTTTGCAGCTGTAACACAAACAACTCCAGTGACAGGAATTCTTGTAGTACGTTATAAAACCCTGAGATGCAAAACTGTCACACACAGCTCTTCTGCTTACATCATTCATCCCCAAACTCTGCTTCATGGGTGCCTGCTGAGATGATCACGACCACTCGGGGAATACCACAGGACACTGGGTTAGAGAGTCTCGGGGAATACCACAGGACACTGGTTTAGAGAGTCTCGGGGAATACCACAGGACACTGGTTTAGAGAGTCCTGTGAGGTAGCAGAGTACGGCACCGTGGCCTGTCACTTGTCTTGTGACACACGGGTCCTCTGGCACGCAGTGTATCTCATGGCTAGGTGATGGTCCACAAGCCAAAAGCTTAGTGAACAGTGCTGCCTGTCCTGCTGAGAGAGGCCTGGAGTGACCCACCTCAACATCAGAATGGAATTTCAGTCAAAATGTGGAGGAAGGGCTTCACTTGGTTATGAGCACCAAAATACGTGTTAGTGAGGAAATACATCTCGCCCAGGGCACATCCAACTGTAAATCACTGCTGTCAGGCTTGAAGCAGTGTCTGAAATGGGGATTCACCATGACAGGTAACTACTTTGTCCCAGTGGTGTGTCTGCCTTGTCTGTCTCCTTCCTGAACTGTCTTGCTTTCAAAACACACTGAAAAGTCTTGATTTCACCCTGCATCAGAATGAAAACAAATGCCAAAACCTCAGAATTTTTCACGAAACAGGATCCTTGTTTCCTGGCCAGCCCTATTATTGAACCTTAATATGATACAACATGTGTCCATATTTGCACACATGGTCCACAGCCCCTACACATGTGTAAATCCTACTGAAGTCATGTATAAAGGATCAGGCTCCGAGGCTGTTATAGAAAAAGTTCATGTTTCACTGACTTTTTGGTATTCTTTGAAGATATTGCATTAAGAGTAAATATAGAGAAGTACATGTTATATGCAAGGTTTTCAGAGAAATTTAACTTCCACACCAGAAGGTCACATCTAAGGCAATATGGTCTTGGAACAAGTTCAAAGTTGTCACACTTGATAAAAATAGCTTAAAGGGCACATAACTGTGCTGGAATATGGGAAAACAGTGGAACATGAGAGGGGGAATGATTGAAGGCCCCCTTACTAATTATGTACATACTTTGCTGCTATTGAAATCTAGGTTTCCAAGCATGTACATGGTACTTAAGTTAAATAGAAGTGCAAGCAATTAAAAGAATATAACTGTTCTTGCATTGCTATTTCTAAGGAAGTAGCATTTACAAATATAATTCTCTAGAATAATGGAAAATCTTTTACTGATAAACAGAGGATAAATACCTTTGTTTCTCGTTTCAAAATTGTGTTTATATGCTTATATTTTTGCATTACTTATCTTTTTGTAATACTTCCTTGAAAAAAACAACCTTTATTTATTTTGCTAATATAAGAGACTCCATTCGCTTTTTAAATGTTTCATTGTAAAATGTTGCAATTATTTTACAAGGAAAAATATCTGACAGTTTCTTCTAACGTCCTGGAAGAGTGACAGATGTACACAACAGGAAGCTGAACTTTAGGACAGCTTAAATTATACTGGACGATGGGCTGTTACAGAACAATATATGGTACATTATAGAGAAAAGTTTATGTTAAATTGCCTCTTGAAACACACATCCTATCAGCCTGGCAGTCATTAGGCCTTAGAATTGTGTTCTGTGTGTTGGATAGCTGTCAAGCCACAGTTAAACCTCCTGATGATGCTTCAGTCATACATTTAAGTGAGCATAAAATAAGATCCTACAGCTCTTCTCCAAACTGATTCGCTCATGTGGAAGTCCCGCTACGGGGGAGATTGTTTCACAAGCAGCAGGACACTCAGTAAGTCACGGGTCATATGTGTCCTACAGGGAAAGCGACACCATACATCTTCCAGATTAATGTCTTGATTTATCGTAGTTTCATCTTAATTTTGTCTCTGTAAAGAACATGTCATGCAAAGGAATCTTTTGCTTTGCTTTTAATTGAGACATTTGCTGTATTTTGCATCTACCTTTCAATGATTGATGGCGTGGTGCAATCTCTGTGCCAAACCTTCAAAATAAAAGTGATGTCTGATGATTTTGTAATGCAACACTTTTGACTCAGTTCTGCCCAGAATTACTACATGCAGGGCTCAGTCGTGTCCTGATCCTATTTATCTCACCAAGGCTCTTCATGACAAGAAAACAAAATTGCTATCTTCTATGCATGGAAACAAATTTTTCATTCACCCACGTTCTTCCCTGTAGAGAAACTGCCTCAGATACAGGGTTTTTTTCTGACCAAGTTTTGTCTCATAGGAGACTGACATAAATTACCATGTAAGGTAATTTGTTTTATGGCATCAGTCCACAAAAAGTGTGTTTTGTGACAGTGACACTTTTTTTACCATAGCAATGAAGTACTTAAGAATTGAAGGTATCCCTTCAACTAGAGGAAGGTGTCTGATAGCAAAAGTATCTCATGCCTTCCATGATACCAATAGTTAAGAGGAAGATTTTATGTCTTTAATGATTAGGAAGTAAATGATTTCAAAAGTGCCTGAAAGCCACTCCAACAACAGAGAACAACCAAACTCCACGAGGTGCACTGGATACACACAGAACTTTCTCTACCACCCTTTTAAAATGTATAACCACGGAAAAAGGTTAAATTATACTACAGCAGAGAAGCAACAATGTAATTTATGCTGCTAAGTTTAAAAGCATCACATTTTTATACAATAACAGAAAAGCAGAGAGTCTGAGTCATTAGAAAAATACTTGCACAGCTGGTAAATTGTATTTTCTATGGACCTTATACATGTGATTCTAAGCGCTAAGTATACACATTATTAGGGTCAATCCAAATCCAGGCTGCTGAAAAATCCGAAGTGTTGGAGGATTTAGGATCTTCCTGTGGATTTTGTTGTAGTCTCCACAATCTATGCTTTCATTAAAATAATATATGTTCTAACTTCCCAGGTTCTGAAAGGAGCCTTTGCAATGTTAACCGGTGCACTGTCTCACGGACCGTACAGCCAACAGATTGAAACAATACTACCAGGATATGTAGAATAATAACAACGATATTTATTCTATATTTTTGTCTTTTTAGAACAGATTGACCACCGATTCAGAAGTGAAGAACTACTGTGATGTGGCCCTGGCCTCTCACTCAATTGGAGATGGTAATGTTTTAGTGGTTTTAGTGCTAACCATCTATGAAAAAGCACAAAAGGCAGCACTCCCCTGGAGAGCAAGATGATAGGGTCTGTGTGTCTGTTATAGCCCCATTAAGAGAGATTGTACAACTCTGTTCTATCGTCTCTGTAAAGCGAGGGTGAAACAGTCCATCAGAAATTTGCTTAGCTGGGAAAAATGACACATCTGCTGTCCATTCTTTTTTGTCTCGGTGTCTGGAAAGAAATGCTTCATTTCATGTTGCATCTGGACAAAGACAGACCCATTGGAGGTGCTCCCAGCTCCCTGAAGTTTAAAGGATGTTTTGGTTTAAACTCCTGCTCTACTCAGATGTGGGTTCCTCTACTTTCCCAGTCATATTTACACAGGGCATTTCTTCTGGCTGTATTTCTCTGCAGTTGCTATGTCCCTCTTTATCTAGTGTACCATTCTGAGAACTGCAGTGAACAGGAAGGCTTTTAGTTCTCTTGCCAGTTCGCGTAGTCTGCTGCTGGAAAGCCCCTGAGCTGGAAGAGATTAGAAGCCATGTAATTCTCCATGAGCCAATGCCCACTGCTTTTAACTCAAACAGTTTTAAAGGCTATCCAAGTAATGCAAACTGGATTTGCATGACTCCGGTCCAATGGATTGGATGCCACTGGAAGGATTTTGCTACCAAAATTATTTGCAGCAGAGCTAAAAGCTGTGGTCAGGAATCGGAGCAGTATTTTACAAGACACTGTACAAACCCAGGACAAATAGATTGTCCCTGATTGAAAAATATACAGCATAAAAGCGTCACCGGGCTTTATGCTTTCCCCAGATGTAATTGTTGGCATGTGCTTTCTACATTAGCTTTGCCACGGGAAAATGTTGCACCTAATTACAGATAACATGGAGATATGACTGATGGATGGGCAGCCCAAGGACATAATTGTATGACAGTGATCCACCAGACAGGGAGGGTATCAGTTCCCTTGCTCCCAGCTGTTGTCATTTTGGTAGACATCCTGGTGACAGTGAGTTTCAAGAAAGGAGATGACAAAGTATAGTGAGGATCTTTGCAGTTGTTTAAAATGTGCTGTCTCCACGTATGAAAGACTGCTTAGGTGATAACGTGCACAGAGTGAAAAACCTGGTGTGGGGATGGTGATATGCATCACGGCCAGAGCAGAAGTGAGTATGGAAGAGTGAAAAAGGGAGAGTAAAGTGCTTGAAAGAAATGCAAGGCACTGAAAATTAAATCCTTCCTATCTGTTGTGATCAACTCTGACAACTTAACAGAGGGATGCAAAGGGGAGGTTGGTACTTTGTGCAGAAGAGAAATGGTGTAGATGTGCAATTGTCAAATGCTTTAGAAAAGGATGCTGTGGTACCTCAGACGTGAGATGATGAGAACATGAACTTTATCTTTGCTAAATTATAGCAGCTGCCTTGCTTTCATAAGTATTCCATTAGTAAAGTTTAGGTTACCTTGATAACTATTTTCCCAGCTTTCCTAAAACAAATATACATCCTTTCTCTGTATCAAATTTATACGTCTGAAAGAAGCAAGTACTCTGAAACATAACTACTTCTCCCTTTTCACACTGATTTGTTTCTTGATGAAAAAGAAACTGTGAAACATGACAGAAAGCAGTGGTATGATGAGAAAATAGCCTAAAATGGCTCATTTTTTTTAGGCAGTCTGTGGCTGAATTACAATTGTTATCTGTGTTCTGTTGGGAAGAGAACATCTTTTCAGTACACTAAATAGTTAGGCCTCATTTGCATTTCTAGAAATGTTTTGCGTTTGTTTGCAAACACAGCAAAGCTGATGACAAAACATCTGGACATAAGGGCATGAGGTCCATTACCATAAACCAGGTCATTCACATGGTGTCAGCGTTTGAAACAAAAACTAAAAATTCATTTTTGAGAGTTCTTTCCATCTCATAGACTTGCATATATCTGCTCTTAGCCACGAGATATCTATGTAAAGCTCAAACAAGCTATCAAAAGCCCGCTGTCTGGATGCCAGCAGGCTTTATTTTTGTACTCTGTGTCACAAATGTAAATTATTAATAGATTGGATTAGTCATATTTTCTTCATTTCTTACACAGACCTTAAGAATTTCCAATACAGAGCAAGATTCAGAAAAGAGTGAGAGCCATCACTAATAAAATTCTTTGCAATATCTCATACATCATTATAGTGATCTCTCACTTAAATCACACTATAAACATTTGGGTGCTTTATAAAATAGTCTCTCAAATTCTGGTTGCAATTAATAATCTGGGGTAAGTCAACACTCATCCTTCCAGGCATAGATTATATGGAGAAAATAATAGGTGTGTATCATGTAACAGAAATGGCATCAAGAACACTGATTTGAACTAAAACGCAAAAAAGTGTCAGTTGGGGGGTACAATCACCCGTCTTTGGGCTAATGAATGATATTTATCTGTGCATAAAGAACTGTTCACTGCTCTGTGGCCAGATGGTATAAAAAGCATAACAGGAAGTATAACAAGAAGTTCTGGGGCATCACATCAATGCATGTTGGACACAGAACACTGGAACCAATGCCAATTGCTAGTAAGAGTGTTACACAGAAGTCTGGACAGTAAAAAAAAAAGTAAGCCCTTGTAAATATACCACAAGATATGCAGTTTGCCTGTTGAGTGAATTTAAGATTGAAAGGAGAAATTCCCACTTTCTCCACCTTCCATTTTATATCTAGGATAGTGTTCTTAGCAATATTGAATCGAAAAAGTGGATGGACTTACACAAATGAGTAAAGACTATAAATGGAGGAAAGCAAGTAATTGATGACGGCTGGCTGCCTAGACAGTAAGAAGCGCTTGCTTAAAAGCAAGAACAAATCCAGTGTCTCAAAACAGAGGCCCCTGGGTGTTGCAGCCCAGCACTTGCGGGGCAGCGTGCCAGCATTTTTGAGAATCACGAGGTCTTCCACCCCCCAAGGGTGAAACTATACGCTCAGGTCCCTCTCTGAAATACTGGTACACCAGTGCACGCAGCACGGGGAATAAGCAGGAGGGATTGGAGATCTGTGTTCGGCGGCAGGGCCATGACCTGATTGCAGTCACAGAGCCATGGTGGGATAGCTCGCGTGACTGGAATGTTGTCATGGAGGGTTATGTACTTTTTCAGAAAGACAGACAGCAAGGTGAGGCGATGAAGTAGCTCTTTAAGGGTGTGAGCAACTGGAATGCATTGAGCTCTTCCCAGGGGGGCATGAAGAACGTGTTGAAAGCGCATAGGTAAGAATTAAGGGTTGGTGGATGTTGTCTACCTTGACTTCAGCAAGGCTTTTGACACTGTCTCCTATAACGTCCTTGTGGATAAGCTCAGGGAGTGTGGGTTAGAAGAGGGGACAGTGAGACGGGTTGAGAAGTGCTTAAACAATGGAGATCTGGAGACTTTCCAAACCCCTTTCCAAACCCACCTGGCTCTGTTTCTGTCTGGGCTGCCCTGGGTGACCCTGCTCTGGCAGGGGGGGTTGGACTCGATCTCCAGAGGTCCATTCCAATTCCTACCATTCTATGAGTCTATGATTCTATGAAAACTTCTAACTGAACAACTGCAACCTGATTAATAGGTGGTGTACCTATTTCCTAAGAACCTTTTCCAGGTCTCTTTGACATCCTTTGTGTTATATTCATCTGGTCTGTCTTCTTGGTTTAAAATTGAACCGAATCATTAGGCTTCTGGCTTTGACTGTGGGTACAGTCTGCTTTCGGCTGTCAGGTGATAGTCACTCATTGCCCATCTTTTCAAATCTCCTGCTCTGTGCAGACATTTTTCCCAGACTCTACACCTTGTTTTTCAGGGCCAGAGGAAATCCTAAGAAGTTGTTCCATCAGAAGTGGGATCCTTGCAGAGCTTTTATAGCCATTGATTTTTGTAGAGGTGTGAATCAGCTACTTAATTTAACGACAAAATACATCAGATAATAATTTAATGCTAACATCTGTAGATTTTTGGAGAGAAAAAAATCAAGCCTACCTAAGGCCTGTAAGTCATATGCTATGATGAAGAGCTAAAAAATAACCAGAAGTTCTGGAAATGACAAAGAATCTCCCTCACATAAAAGATCCAAGTATCTCCATTATATGCCTTATATGTTCTTTCTTTAGTCCTTTGTCTCTTTCACAGTCTCATTTTAATTTATACAGACTGATTTCAGTGTTAGGACCCATGTTTACTTATCTATAAAGTCCAAGAAATCCAGGAGACCAGTGCTGAAATAATAAAGATTTTATTTACATGGAGCTGTGGCTGCCAATCAGGTTCCAAGAGTGGCTTTTTGGAGCCAACACATGTTTTCTTGGCTTTGCAGTTCTTGCAGCTGTTCAACATGTCTGATATTCATTAGTGTCAGCACTACAATATGCAAATCAAATCTAAGAACATTTTCATTTACAGTAAGAAGAAACTTTAGAACAGACTTGAGGTCCTGCAGCAACGCTCCTGACTCCAGCTGCAGGATAAGCCGAAGAAAGGGCATCAAGGAGTGAACACTGAGAGACTAATTTTGCCAATAAATAACGAAAGGAACTGGTTTTTAACATCATTCAAGCGAAATCACTCCTGAGCTTTGCCATTTTTTCTTTATTCTCTGAAGAACCAACCAATGACACAGGAAAAAGCTACCGGTTACTTTTTATCTTGTGGGAACGTACAGGGTTTTTAAAATCAGGACAAATTCTAATAGCAGGGTATTATATTTATAAGATATTTATAAATCTTCGTCTGAAATATATGTATAGTGTATTTATGCGTTTCATATTTATTGAAAATTATTTAGAAGTACAAAAACATATACCATTATATTTTTGTGGTTTTTTCTAAATATAAATATACAAATACCAAAGTGATCATTTAACTCCTGAAAAGCAGGGCTATTTTAAAAGAATGTATACTAGAACTTGTCATTAGAAATACATATGTTTTGCATGAACAGTACAGCAACAGTCAAGCAAAAACCTGTGTGAAACTTTTAGCACATAAATCTGCTCGTGCCTGGAGGCAGTAATAAATTACATGTTTCTTTACGTATACATTTTTAAATTGTCAAACATACATTTCATGTACTGGAACCAGAAATAATATCTTCTTGGCTGACTTTTTTTTGATGTATTTCATAATTAGGTGTAGAAGTCGGATACCTCTCTATACCCAAAGGATACATAAACCTTTTAAGCATATTGGAACAGGTCAAATATCTTTATATACCCTAAAATTTCACTACTGCAAGACAGGTGACTGTTTTCCTTTCTTACCAATTAAGCAGAAACCTGGAAAATACTTTGAAGTTTTAACTTTCCTGGTTTAGATGGGCATGAACACCTCTCACGATTTACCTGGAAATTATGCCCCTAGAAGCCGAAAACTGCATTGCTTGTACATCCCCACTCCGTTCCCATTTGTGCTTCCTACCTTGTCATTCATTCCGGTGTGTGAGCAAAGGTTCAGCACCACAGGTATTCTGGAGATGCTACACAGGCTCTGCACTGGAGGTCGACTAGTCCCCAGAGCTATCCCAATCTGTGGAGAAAGAATTTATGCATGCAGTCTTATTTTTAAAATGCCAGTTACTGCAGTTAAATCCTGAACATTCGAGTGCACCATTGCTGTCTGGAGCAGACCCTTCCCAGCCCAACCTTGCTCACTCCTGTTAGTTGGTTGTTAGCCCAGTGCCCACCCTTCTGAAGAGGAGGCTCGTCAGACGCTTGGCCCGTTACCTCAGAGCGAACGCCCTGGCAGAGGAAACGCTGGAGGAAGCTGGTGAAGCCCCTGGGCCGGGTTAGCACCCGAATGTGCGTAAATGTGCCTCGCTCCCCACTGCCCTGAGCCTTCTGTCCCCAGGCTGCTAGAGGGATTTACATTTACCAGAGATTTACAAGTGCTGGGAAAAGCAATTTCCTACAAAACCAGATGAGGCAGCAATGAGCTGGGATTATATATCAAAACCGACTTGCTTCCAGAACTTCATGACCTTTGTTCTATAATTAATACTTTTCGGTTTTATTTAGTGCGAACTTAACTGTTTCGACACGCTCTTCCTTATAGTATTAGTTAGAAATTCTAAATTTATTTTATGTATTTTTGCACACTGATTTTCCGTCTTAAAGCTGCCACAATTCAGTCTGGTTTTCTTAATGCTTGAAAAAAATCAGTACTTCAAGCCGACAGCTGAACGTTTTTTCACCGTGATGGCAAAACTGAGGGAACAGAAGAACAAACAAAACTTACGACAGGTAATCGTTTGCACCTCTAAATCTGTAATATATCCAACATGCAGATTACACTGAAAGCCTATGTGCATTTTTGGTTTTTAATTGGTTTTATTTCTTCCACATTTTCCAAATTTCTTTCCAATTTTCTGTGTGCATTTTGGTGAATTGAAAATAACCCCGTAGTAATCAAAGTCTCATGGCAATTTTCGTTTCCCAGTTTTTGATGCTTATATATGATTTAATAATTAGAAAGCATGACATCACTGATAAACTATTCAATTCTAATAGTGAAACAGATCGATTTATACTGCTTGATTTTGTTGATGTTGTTTCTAAATGTCTGAACAATAGTAGAAGATAGATAATTTTAGTCAGTTTAGTCACGAGGTCAGGAAATTCCCAGTAAAACAGAGAGGTCAAAGCTTAATATATTTGCAATATATTTTTATATATTATACTATATACACATTTATACACATACATAATAGTCAGTATAACTTAGTGAAAATAATTATTTGTAGTAAAAACAAGAAAAAAGGAATCAACAAGAAACATTACAAATTAACTACTCGAAGTTTTAGCACCTACAACAGGAGAAGGAGGTAAGTAACTTTTCTTTCTTTCATTGGTGTTTATAAAATACCTCTATTAGTATTGAGCATTTAGGATTACCGACTCTTTCATGCTGTCAGTCTCACATGCACCTCAGCCTACTACAAAGAGTCACAAAATGGCAAAGTCTTTTCCCACACAGACAGAAAGCTCCTTGGACAAACGGCCCACATCCACGCTGCTGTGCTTGGAGAAACTGGAGCAGGACAGGCAGGACTGGAGCAGGACAGACACGGATAGCAGTTTGTCCAGTAAGCAAACACAGTTCAAGTACCCAGTGTGAGCTTAGGGACATACTGAAGGACAAGGTTAGAGGATTGAAAACCTTCTTCCAGAGAAAAAAGGAGTTCTTCATAGATTGTCTCCTGATGCCCCTCATCAGCAAACAGATTCTCTCTGTGAACAGCCTGGGACAAATGTTTAAAAATCTATTTAAATGTCTAATTTCCTTGGTTTTCCCCTTGATTGCAGCCTCAGGTAGTGGGGTAGTCAATCATCTTCTACCTTTTCTAAACTTTCCTCATTTTTAATGAAACTCATTCTTCCCCTCCATTTTGCACTTCATTGATCCCGCTTCCCTTGCAGAAAATGGCACATCACCCATCACGCAGCAACAGCCCTGAAGCCAGAGACACACTGACAACCTCTTTTATCAAGATAACAGTCCTCTGCAGGTAGATATGTTTCCTGAGGACTTCCTTGAAGTCCTGTCCTCTTTTCACTTGTGGCCAAATGTTAAACAATCTTGTGCACGTTTTCCCAGCCTCCAGGTTACACCGTATTCACTTTTGTTAGCTTCTAAGGGATTCGGAATCGCTCAAGTTATATGAACCAACAAAATGTGCATACCACTAGACCTGCACTTTTTGGTTATACCTGCCTTGCACGTCTCACTGAATTGCTGACATATGGAATAAATTGGAGTAGCCCAGGCAGCTGGCGCTTCCAGTAGACATGCCCTTGTTGCTCCAGTATGCCCAAGCTCACCCATACACGCCATCTCTTTGCTACCTGCAGGTGACCTGCTCCACGTACTCGGCTCTATCCCTTTGTGCCTCAGGGACCTCTTGTAACTCTCTCCAGCTACTTTCGTTTCATGCCACCCATTTCCTTCCTGTCAAATATTGATTTCTGTACGATCCCTTCCTCCCTTTTTTGGTGTTTTTTTTTTTTCTGGAAGAAATAAATTATTCAGGGCGTCAACATACTTGAACTGGAACTGAGATGGCGGTAGTTATAATGAAATGCTAATAATTGCCAGGAAAATTACAGAGTTGTTCTGAACTGCTAGGTCTGCCAAGCAGATGCCAGGAGCACTACGTGTCTCCCCTACTCTTCTAGTTTACTGATTTTCACTAAAATAGGGCGTTGTTCTACAATTCCAAACTTTCAGAAAACATTCCAACAGTGACTGGATGCGTCGTTCAAAAGTAATCACATAATGGACAAAGAAACAGAGTAATGTTTTCTGTGGAAATGAGGGCTTTGATGCATGCTTAGGGTGTGCTTCAACATTACACTTATCTGTTGGCACATCCCTCTGTTGCATCAACGCAAGTCTATAGGGAGGCTGTGCTATAAATGAGGTTGCTTCCATTAACATAGATTATTTCACTGAGCTGGCCTGCGGTGCAGACTCAACAAAAGTTTTGCCACTAAAATTCACCGCTCCCACAACTCTAGCAGAGGTACGGGGACGTGCAGTGGTTGTGTGAAGGAACTCTTCAAGGCCGCTCGCACTAGAGAAAGTGTAAATCACGGCCTTAATCAAAGACCACTGACGCTGTTAAGGCGTTCCTGTCCCTCATCTGCTTGCTGCCCCTCTTAGGCACAGGTTACTATGTCACAGCTGCTGAAGAACGGTCAAACATACACGAGTACAGAGCTGCAGGAGCGGTGACCACGGGGAGAGGAAAACAGCCCAAGCTGCTTCAGCCCTTGTGAGGTGAATATTGCCTCAGGGGCTGTGATTCGCGGAGAAGATGGCCCAGCGAGCGAGGCAACGAGGTGCGTGAAACGAGGGTAGATTCTTGGTTAACTCAGCACGTGTATGCCAGAGGCAGAACAGACAGCCGGCCCGTCTGGACGGGAGCTTTCTGGCCTTGGTTAACTCAGCCAGATGCCAACACACGTTCTGCTACTGGCGGTGGGCTCCTACCCGAGTGCTCGCTGCTTGGGCCCCACTTCATACGTATCTTGGCCCTGTGCCGCACGTTGCTTCTGTTCCCAGCCGCGCGGCTACACTGTGCAGATCACACACACGGCTTTCAGATTTCCAGGAGGAATACATAACTCGACGGGCGTGTCCGAGGCTTTTCTTTCAGACTCACATCGGGGGCTTTTGCAATCTACATCAAAGCCAAGCCCACGAGCGCTGCCTAAAACCCGAGGGGCCCGAGCTCCTCCCCAGGTTATCCCCACGCCAGCCCCGGGAGCCTGCCCATCAACTGCCCCCTCTCCAGAGCCCTTGCTCCCTGCAGGGGCAGCCCCAGAAGCACTCGGAGCTGGTGGGGAGGGTTTGTCACAGTGATCACCGTGCCGGGAAGAGCTCTGGGCACAGAGAAAACCGAAGGTATTTCAGAGTAACTCTCTTCTCATATTTGAAAGGGTGGAGTTCAGAACTCAGCAGAACTCCACTCAAAAGCAAACCAGAGAACGTTCATCTTTATTGAGCACACTGGAAGCCACCACCACGTTTGCCACAGCCCACAGCTGCCCCAGACGGTCACTCCGCGCTGTAAGAGGGCGGCCCCGCGTCGGGGGCCGGGGCCGGCCAAGGGCACGCAGGCGGCAGCGAGGCGTCCCAGGGGCCCGGGCCGCCGCGGGTTACAGCCGGGCCGCCCCGGGATCCCCGGCGGGCACCGACAGCCGCCGCCGGGCCAGGCACGGAGCCGCCGCTCCGCCCCCCGCCCTCTCCCGCCCACCAGCTCC
>WTSP01027662.1:12162-25571 GCA_025331215.1 Actenoides lindsayi | reverse complement strand
AGTCCATTCCAATGTCTGATCACCCTCTCTGTCAGGAAGTGCTTCCTGATATCCAACCTAAACCTCCCCTGGCACAGATTCAGGCCATGCCCTCACATCGGGTCACTAGTTCCCTGGGAGAAGAGCCCGACCCCCACCTGACTACAGCCTCCCTTCAGGTAGTTGTAGAGAGCGACAAGGTTCCCCCCTGAGTCTCCTCCAGGCTAAACAACCCCAGCTCTCTCAGCGTCTCCTCATAGAACTTTAATTGACTTAGAGAACTAAGAAATTTTGGTTCCTTATTTGGGTTTTCTAATACCTAGACTACTGCAAGTGGTGATAGTCGAGGGTGTCCCGATTCTAGCTGTATATAATGCTACATTTGATGTGCCTATTTTGTAGCAATAAACATGCTATAGATTCTTCTTATCCTTTGTACCTTCCCTCCTAGAAATTAAGGACAGGTGCTGGTCATCAACGATGCAAGACTGAATGCTGAAAGAAAGCCTCATTGAAAGAAAGCCTCATTGCACCTATGCACAGTTTCTGAAAACTCCACTTGTCTAAATTGCTTAGGAGCCGCAGCAATACATGATATGATGGTATCAGTACAGATGAAGATTCAAACAGTATCATCTGTCATAAGATGTCTCTCTCTATGTCCTTTCTGAGTAAAAGTAAAAGTAAAGCTTTTGCTCATGATGCATCTTTACGCTTAGATGTGACAGTTCAAAAAGTTCCCTTCTGTCACTATGACTAGTTTTCCAAATTTGAAACCAAATTGTCTTTGAGGCAAATGTTCTTTACCACCAGAATTGGCAGAAAATTGTTTAAGTCAAGTTGAAAGTATCTGGATATGTAAGGCACACGAAGTCACCACTTATACCTTGTTTTGTAATGAGCTAGTAAAAAAGTTGACCATAATTATCTGTAACTTTTTATCTGTAATCTGTTAATTTCTTTTATTTACTATAACTGGGTTGAAATATAAATGAAATGACAGTACAAATGCCCATCTTTAAAGATACTGGTTTTGTGCTTTGTCACATACACTTCCTGGCAGCCTACTTTTACTGGAAGTTGAACTACTTGCTTCTGATCTTCATTGTCAGCTGAGGATTAGTATTTACAGTTTCAGCACTTTACCAAAGCAGTTCCTTTGGGATAGTGTGGATTACAAACACAAGGACAAGGCCCATGGAACTAGAGATAAATTATTTTTAATTGAGGGAATGCAGTTTTGGAATGAACTTGGAGAGTTTTCTTGGAGAATCAGGCACTGGAAGATTCCCTTTTTCAATTACAACTGGCATGGTTAATCTTACTTTCAATGAGACATAAAATTACCTGGGAAGTGTTAGCCTTGTCACAAGTGTAAAGAGCAGAAGGGAAACTACCACTATTGTGTACTACAGTATGGATTTAATTTATCTGCTTGGTGCTTGAATATTAAAAAGGAGTCCTACTGGTATTTTCAGTATAGGTGCAGAAGGTACAGAAGTAGGTGGCAAAACTTATTAGAAGAATAATGAAAAATTTTTAGGAAGAATGAAAAATTTATCTAAGTGGTTATTTTAGAAACAAATGAGAAAAACATGATGGGAATTTCTAGAATCATAATGTGCTTTTACAGATTTTTTTTTTTCTTTCTTCTTTCTAATATAGGAGCAGCTAATGAGAATGAGAAAAAATATTCCAGTATAATCTCTAAAATATTTTTATGGAAGTTGTGGAAACCTCTGTGTAAGTTAGGATTTTAAAAAAGATTCAGAAAAGGATGATGAGAACTTTCTCAGTTATACCGCAGTAAAACACAGTAGGGTATGAAGGTGTAAAGGAATTTCCATCTGGAGTGATGAAGGAACCTTCCTTACTTACAGGCATCTAGTCCCATAACTGTCAGTTATAGAGAAAAGAGATAGCTTTGTCTAAATGGTTTGGCCATTGACAAACTATTGGAGGAATGTGGTATTCTTTGTATTTTTAAATGCCCCTCTTATTTATTATAGCTAAAAAAGAATGTTGAAGAAGATTTAGATGTATTGAATGTTTTACTATATTCTGCCTGTTTAAACCTTAATTGGGACTTTATAGCTCTTTGCATATTACTGATTGTAAAAATAAAATAAAGAATTCAATTCAAGATTAATTTTAACAAACGAGAAGAAACAACTAGTCACAAAGATACCCCTTCCTAAGTTCATCTTGCAATTAGCTTGAATTAAGTACCTGCTTGTTGTTCTAAGGAAACATGGAAGTAACAAGTACGGCAAAGAGTTACCTACTTCTTTTTTCCTTTATGTACATATTGTCTAGCTTTATCTTGATATCATTCTGTGAATGATAATAAGAATGAATTCTTGTAGTTCTGTGAAACCACACAGAAATATTGTAACATTAATTGGGTCAGCCTTTAACTGGCCATATGTTTATCTTCTTCACTTTTCGTTCACTTTTTCAGGTAGCCTTGCACAGGCCTATTGTACTTAGCTATTGTTCACTGCTGCCAGTAAAAAAAAATTAATGAACAAAGACTATAGTTTCATTCAATACTGAACACTATGAACAGAAAAAAGACAGGTAAGGTAATCCTGCCAGTTCCAGCTAGACTTTTTGTCTAGCTGGTGTGTATAATCTGTTGATTCATTCACAGAGTTATATACTACTCAGTTACTAAAACTGAGTTGTTTGGTTTTTTGTTTTGTTTTTTCCACATCCCTTCTTGTCTTTTCTACTGAATTTCTGAATGTAATAAAATACACTAGATTCAGTGGCATGACTTTGTCTGTAGTTACAAAGTTACTTCGTCATATCAGATTGATTAATTCATCATGACATTGGGAAAAGTGCAGTAAGAGGAATATTTGCTATTTTGTGAGGGAGGTCAAATAAGCTGAGAAGAAGATGTGGTGAAGTATGAGCTGGAAGCCTTTGCAGAAAGCCCTAGATTAAATGGCGAAAAGAGAGAATGCAGCAAGGGCAGCTTCAAGATGGGCAGATTGGTCGTGTCTTTTATTTTTGAGTGGCTTGCATGAAGTTTCCACCAGCATAGAATTTTTGATTCTATTCCCCAGCATGAGGCAAATGCTTTTAGGGCATAATAGGATGTTCTTTACTCTGCTCCCTTGCATGATAAGGAGACACTGAAACAGAGATTGTAGTTTTGGCTGCTGATTAGCTTTGCTGTAGGTTTTTTTCCCCACTTGAGTTACAAGTGAGCAGCAGCTCCTTGGTATAAACCAAGGACAAGATCATTTAGCAACCACACTCCGTTCTTTCCATTCTTTTAGGTCTTTTTCTTCTTTTCAGCATTTCAAGCACAGTCAGTATAATTCACTTAAATTTAGAGCATATATACACAGGAAAAAAGTATATATTTTTACAATAGTTCTTTCAATAAAATTATTGGAAAATATAACATCCCATATGTGTGAACTGCAGTAACTTATTTTAACTGTCTGTGTCTTTTTAACCTAGGCTTCAGATTTTGGCCACCTTGTGTTTTTCATGTGAATTTGCTTAAAAATATTGTATTGATCAGGAAATACTTGTGATTATAAATACTGTGATTAAGAGACAGGTAGTATTTTTCTTAGTGTGAACAAAGTTAATTCTTTGTAAGCATGTAAGTCTTTTACCATGTTTAGGGCCTCCTTATTCTGTGACTATTTTGTAGGCTCTTTAAAGATGTTCGCAACTTAATTTCATCACTGTTGCTCTATTCATGTTTCAGGTTAATGAATATCACAGAATACTTAAAGTACATGTTCCTTAATAATTTAGAAAATGGGAAACAGGAAAATAATGGGGTTTCTTCCAGTTAACTGTATCTGTGAAAGATTGCAAAAAGGGGAAAAAGCTAAAAAATTCAGATATCTATTTCTACTGACAATTTCAGGAGGATTTACTATATGTTTAGAAAAAAAATTACAGTGAAATATCTTAGTATTTGACACTGCTGAACATGGCTGTCATTGTGATTATATGGCTTATCTAGTTTCTGTCAATATTTCATTTTCACTGATATCAAAGCTGAAAAGTGAGTTGTGAACAGCATCAAGATTGTAGTTGTGTTATCTGCCTGGGTATGACAATCCATTCTTTAAAACACAATTGGATGTGAGGTTCTTGTTTGAAGTTAGGCTTGAGTCTTTAATTGCATAACTTTTCTTTATCTGCTAGACTTGAAGCAGAATTATGGTCTTCTGAAGAGGAGTTTCATGTGATGTCCCTTCTCATTTCAGTTGAATACTGGCAAAATTGCCATATTGCTATTAAGAAAAGTTGCTTTTTTATAGCCTCCACACATCAGTATAAAAGCGTAAACTTGAAGTTTTATTGCTTATTGCAGTACATGAAACTGAAAATACATGTGAGGTCATTGCTCAAAATTTGAGAGAGTTAACTACTGTCACAGTCATTTATAAAAAAGATGAAGGGCTAGGGTTTTTCTATTGGTAAAAGTGAAGTCACTTTTTATTTTTTAAGCACTGCTGAGCCAAACAATTGTTGTTGAATACTTTTCCCTATGTTTTTGCTTGAGTTTCTACTTCCTATTTCTTGCCTTATTCCACAAAGCCATTGTCAAGTACATAATAATAGAAATGCTCTTTGAAAGGGATCTCTGAACCAACCTCCCATTCAAAGCACAGCTTTTGCCAATACTAGATCAGGGCAGCTGGAGCTTTGTTATAACTGAGTTTTGAAAACCTCCAGGGATGGTGATACCACAGCCTCTCAGGAAATTGTTTTCTGGTGCTGGACTACCCTCCTAGTGAAAAAGCTTCTTATGTCCAATCTGAACCTCCCAATGTGCAATTACAGTGCCTTTTGCTCATTGTTTTGGATTTGTGATTACCAGGAAGAACTTGCTCTGTAATTTTTTCAGGTAACTTTTAGATTAGATAGCTAGCTTCAGGCAGATGTTAGGTCATTCCTTAGTCCATCCCTCTTCACTGGATTGAAAATACGCAGCTCCTGTATTCCCACTTTGGAGATTACATGTTCTAGGATCCTGAATATTTGGGTCAAACTGGACCAAAGTCCAGTTTGTCAACACCCCTCATGAACTGGTGGACCCCAGTCTGGACACAGTATTGCAGAGGCAACCTTGCCAGTGCCAACTAAAAGGGAAAAATAGCTCCCCTTTATCTGCTGCTCATACTCTTGCTAATGTAGCCCCATATGTAATTTTTCCAATTTGTAATGAGAACACACACACCACTGGCTCATAGCCTGGTTTCCACTCTATTTTCCAGGGTTTCTTGTCAGCATAGCTGATGTTCAGCCATTATCAACACATAGGGTTATACATGTAAGAATAGTATCTATTCAGAATAGAAGTGGGTGTACTCAGTGACAAGCTAGCTAGCACTGCTGTGAAAGTAGAAAGTGTTAAGTGTTTTAATACACTACAGGGAAGAATGTAATGTTACCAGATAGTCATTGCCACGAGGCAGAAAAGTCATTGAATGAATGGACTTGGCAGATCTGAAAGTGAACAAACCCTTTTTGAAGCCTGGATTCCAGCCACATGTGTGCTCCATGCCTGGGAATAGGAAAGGAGGCATGGGCCACAGTCAGTAATAGAACTTTGAGAGAAGCGTAGCCAGGAAATGGGAGGTGACTGCCACACATCTGGCCTCGGCATCCTGGACACTTGCTTAACAGTCGCTCTTCTAATGGCAGACTTTAAGCAGCTTTGGAAATTTCAGAAGCACTTAAGTGAACTTTTGGAAAGCGGGAATAGCTTTGGAACTTCTTGTTAATATGAAGGTTTTTTATATTTCCTTTTTTTTTTTTTTTTTCAAAATTCTTTAAGTTTTGTGGGCATTCCTGGGGACAGGAGAAAATAAAAACATTACAATAATAAGAGACATCAGACTACTGAACTTGCCTTTCTTACTTGCATTGGACAGTAGCTCACGGATTGTTAAAGGCCCACAGATTGCAGCTTTTTGATTGATACTGAATTTCTCATTTCCAGAAAGGTGTGGAACAAAGGAAATACACCAATAGAAACTATTTCTTGACTTTGACAACGCAATCCAAGCTCTTACAAACAGTTGCTTTTGACATTGAAAGTCCTCTATGCAGCTGTCTTGGATACGACGTTTTACAGTACAGAGTGACCCGTATAAGCCTCACGAACTTGACTGCTGTAACTTCCATCAGATATGAATGCAATTCAGGAAACTCATTCTCACAAGAGATAAAAATGAGCAGAACTTAAATATCAATTTTCCAGCCTAACTTTGCATTATTGTTAGGTCTTTGCATTAACTTACACCAACTTCTCCTTTTCCTCTAAAATTTAGAGGATATTTACTAGATACTTGTATTTTTGGAAGCAACATAGAAAATGTGATGTTTTCGCATGTGCTGTTGACGTCATTGTCAAAATACACATATATAAGGTTTATAGATAAGCATTGCATACTTAAATGTTCTGTTACTCTATGGTTTGATGTAATTCTCTTTGTTTACAACCAAAAAAACTCCAAGTAATGCCTAAGAACAAGACTGTATTATGAAGAAGCATTTTGGCATAAAATGCAGCTCATCCACACAGCCTGTTCAGTCTCACAGAAGGGATCGTGGCTACTTTCATTCGCAGAGTAACTCACAGGAGTTTAGGGACTGGAAATCATAGTCCTGGGGTAACTTAAGTTTAGCTTCAGGCTCTGAAGTTTATCTTGCTATTGCTTACTTTTAGTTCCCTGGTAACTGAACTCCTGAGTCCTCTCAGGCAGCAATGATCTGAGTAGAGACATGAGTGCAGACAACTTGAACAAAATGGAGTCTTTCATTGCATTTTCTGAAAAATAATCATAAAAATAATAAAAATTATGAAACACAATTAAATGTGTTTCAGATATTGTGCTAACTACCTAATTATTGCTGCATGTTGAGTTAGTTTTTGTCTTAAACCTTTGTAGGCTAGGTGATAAAAAGCCAATTATTAATCTATAAAACAGATCAGAAAGATTATTTTTTTTAAATGGACTTCCTAAAATGAAAACTTAGTATTTTTTTTTAAGTATGCATATTCTTCTCAAGTGGTTGTGCTCAGTAAGTAGAACATACATTGTGTGTAACTGATTATTTAATAGATACTTGTCTTCTGTATTTTTTTCTGACAGATATCGATACATGTAATATTTTTCTTGGAACAGTAAAAGATGTAATAACAAACTATTTTGGCAGACAATAAGTTGTTTGCTACTAGAACCAAGGATTTTAGAAAACTACTCCGTATAACCTTGAAAGGTCTACTCTGAGGCAAAAGTTGTGACCTTTATATAGATACTTGTGCCCAAGAGGAAACAAAAGTGAAATTATTTCAGTACATGAGGCTTAAGAACTGGCAAAAGGCTTGTGCTTTTTATGCATCAGTGAGACCGGTAAGTAAATAATCAAACAAACAAAGGCTGTAGATTATAAGGAAGTCACAAAACTGAATGTAACCTAAAATAAACTTGAAGTTCAGCATAGATAATGTGCTTTAAATTAAGAACACAATCTTTGGCAAAATTAAAAGGCAAGCAAGGTCTCAGAGATTGCATATGTCATTGCTGGAAACAGGCCAGACTACCAACTACCAATTATATACTGTTGTCAGTGTAAAAACGCTGGAATGTGCCAGGTTTCCAGATTTCCAAATTTTGTTCTGTACTTCATTCAGCTCTTTTTTATTAGTAACTCACGTCATACCCATCCAATGGAGAACAGTTACCAGTGAACTCTTCCTGAAGCAATGAGAAGGCAGAGGAAGCAGCTTTCTCTTGTCTGCACAGCTCCCCGTTAGGGCAGTGACCATCCTCATGTCCTTCCAGTGGAGACCAGAGATGTGACCCTTCTCGCTGCTCTGCTGCTGGCCAGAAGCCTTAGACAGGGCAGGGGGAGGGAACGTTGTGGTTTAGGCCAACCCAGCTGGCAACTAAATACCACCCAGCTGCTCGCTGGCTCCTACCCCCCAATGGGAGGGGGAGGAGAAAATGTAACAAAAGGCTTGAGAATCCAGACCAAGAACAGAGAGGATTGTCTCACCAATTACCACGGTGGGCAAAAAGTGGATTGCTTGTGGAAGAAACATCAGTTTAAATTAGACAGAATAATGAGAGATACAACTCAATCTTAAAGCACACCTTCCCCCCCCCCTCTCTTCTTCTCAGGCTCATCTCTGCTCTCCATTTCTCTATGTCGACCTCCCAGGCAGTGCCTGGGGGATGAGGAATGGAGGTTGCAGTCGGTTCTTTATGCGCTGTCTTTGTGGTTCCTTCTTCCTTGGGGGAGAACATCTCATGCTCTTTGTCTGCTCCCAGGGGGGGCCCTCCCATGGGAGAAAGTCTTTCACAAACTTCTCCAACGTCAATCCTTCCACCAGCGATGCAGCTCTTCGTGAACTGCTCCCATAGAACTGCTCCCGTCTCTTCCGCAGTCTGTAATCCTCCCAGTGACAGACTGCTTCAGTGCAGGCTTCCCTCTGTGTTATGGCCTTCTGGGGTCTTCAAAGGCCTGCAGGTGGGCATCTGTTCCACCATTCATTAACCTCTATGTGTTACAGGTGGACAGCCTGCCTCACCATGGTCTTCACCATGGGCTGCAGGGGAATCTCTGCTCTGGAACACCTACCCCCTTCTTCACTGACCTGTGTGTCTGCAGAGTTGTTTCTGTCATGTCCCATGCCTTTCGTCTGCTCCAAGCTTGTCCAACAGCTTTTTCCCCTCTTAAATATGGCATCACAGGGGTGCTACCATCACTGGTTGACAGCCTTGGCCAGAGGCAAGACTTGGAGCCAGGGAAGCTTCTAGAAGCTTCTCACAGGAGCCACCTCTGCAGACCCTCGCCCACTACCAAAATCCCTCCAGACACAAACACAACACAGGGAGGAGGGCTGAAAGTGAGAGGAAAACATGTAACTGCTCTGTGCTGGGGACAGCGTGCGGACTCAGAGTTGAACTCAAGTAGAGCAAGTAGATTAGAAAAACAACATGTACGCAACATGAAGTAATCCTGCTTTCCCCTTTTCTGGCAAAGGGCCAGTGGCAGCTGAGCACTCAAGGCAGCATTTTGGAATACAGAAGAGGCATGTCTCCAGCCTCCTGTCTTGCCTGATGGAGAGAGGGAGCTGCCTCTTTGTTCCTACAACTCTTCTGTGGTATAATGTAAAGTACACCCTTAGGGGAGTTTTCCTGAACTCCCAACAATTCTTTCCATATGCATGAATATTTTTTCAGCAGCTACAGGAGCTAAAAAATGACAAGGTTTTACAATAAAAATTCAATTTCTCATGATATCTCTTACCTTTAGAAATAAGGGCTTTGAGAAAAACCTTCCATTATAGAACATGAAGTGAGTCTAACTTTGGTTGTATTAGACATTTTAGCTCTCACAGGTGGATATTTTATTATTGTGGGCTTAGAAATATGAATGAAGTAGTATGCCTGAAAGAATCATTTCAGTTCTGTGTGCACATGACAGCTGACTATGAACATGCTCCCAGTCCACTGGAAATAGGAGGTAAAATGTGTGTGTCTTTGTAATCTGCTGTGCCTGGATTTTGCACCAAAGGTAGTCTGTCTTGCATTTTGCATGAGATGATGGTACCTATATAATGATATGAAAGGCTTAAATGATTTATAATAACTTGATAGGCTGAGATAACTAGTTACAGGCTTGCACCCAGTGCTTGAAAAAGGATTTTAGAGTCGTTATTCTGTGCAGTATTGGATAAATGAAGATAAGCTAGATCAAGAGAAAATAATTGCGTCTGTCTGGTGGAATTGGGCAAAAGTACACTTGGAATAATAAATCAGGGTTTATTTATTTATTTATTTTTGCTATTAACTAGTCTATTTTCTAGTACTATGGACTCTTGGATTACCAGGCCCGTGTTTCTTGCTGTTGTATTTGCAGCTGGTCACATCCTAAAGCCAAGTAACTTCTCTTTGTAACAGCTTGACTGTGTCCTGCACGTTATCAGTTGAGCCTTCTCCTACAGTTTAGTTATAGTGAAAAAGAAGTAATTCTTGAATGTTATGCTTCTGCAGCATCACAAATTAAACATGCTAACTTTACTAATGTATTTTTCTTCGGTTTGTGTTTTGAAATTGGTTGCAATTTAGTGATTGCAAAGTATTCGTGGGCTTAAATAAGACAACTGTTAATGATCTCTTCTCTTCTGCAGAAAATTACATCAGCAGTTTGAAATATATAAGGAGCAAGTGAAGAAGATGGGTGAAGAATCACAGCAGCAGCAGGAGCAGAAGGGTGATGCCCCAACCTGTGGCATCTGCCACAAAACAAAATTCGCTGATGGCTGTGGCCATAACTGTTCATATTGCCAAACTAAATTCTGTGCGCGCTGTGGAGGAAGAGTGTCTTTACGGTCAAATAAGGTATGGAGTTACAAAAATTTAGTAATAAGCTTCTCCTAAACTCAGTATCTCTTACTGATTGCTTATGCATTCAAATCACATATCTACTGAAACAGCTGTTCTTTATGGAGGCAACAATACCTACCTTAGCCACTTTCAAGACATTGGTTCTCATTTCAAATAATTTCTATTTCCAGATGGATTTGTGACTACGGCTTTTAAGTTAATAGATGCCATATTTCTGCTTACAGAGTCATGAAAATTCAGTTATTTGATTGGAAGATAGAGTCTCTGTTTTTGAGACAGGGCGGTATATCTAGTGATCTAGTGAGTTTAGTATTGAAACACCAATTATTACAAGCTAGAGCAAGGATTTGTTTCTTTTCTGCTTGCCCAGGCTCTTCTGTGCAAGGTTATTGTAAAATTAGTGTAAGATCAGTATATACAATATATTACAGATCTTTTAAATCTTCATTATCTCTTATAGATATGCACATATATTATGTATATGTACATAAAAATGTGCATACAAACATTAAGACATTTTTAGGAAAAAATTACACTAAAAATGCAGATTTACAGCTAGTATATTAGTGTTTATTGTATTCCAACAGGTAAAACAACAATCTGAATTCTTAAAAAGTAGGATCATAAAGTAAAAAATATCAGGAAAACAGGTAATCACAGAAGTTCAGTTTATTCAACATTTGAGATAAAATGTTTGATACATGTCTTTCTCAGATTCTGACAGATACTTGTACAATATTCATGACAATATTCAAGACATCTTATGGTAGTCTTTTGTGGAAAAATCTTTGGTAAATGATTACAATCGTGAATTCAATAATTTAATATTTGTTAATATAAACATTTTTCAGTATTTATATTCATAAATCTTTTTTTTTGTAATACATTCATTGCAAATAAAATGCAATATGCAAATATTATCTTAATCTTCTGGAAGGTAGGAGACAATGGTATGTAAATGTTATGTATTTCTTCATCCAAGATTGAGAGGTGGGCTTGAATAATGGACTCGAGTATTTGATTGACAAAGTAAAAAATAATCTGTTATTCTCACATGATTAAACTAACTGAGGTTATGTGTCAATCTCTCAAATTGTCTTGGATTTTGTTAAGATAATTCTAAAATTGTGTCTTCAGTAAGCTTACTTTCTTTTTAATAACTAAATCAAGTTTCCAGTAATAAAATGTATAAGAATTTCTGTATTACTTTCATCTGTTTGTAAAAGGCAGACAGGACAGATATTTGAGTCATTATGCCTATGTACTTAGAAATATAGAAAAAGTGCATTAGGAGGAAGGCTTCCTCTCCTAATGACACATTCTGATACATCATTTAGATTGTCCTTGGGATGGATCATCTGAACTTGACAGATATATGTCTGAGTTCTCTTGACAGAATTCCAGTGAGATTCTTCCACACCCTCTTAGGTTGTTTGTTCTACTGCTTTACTATGCTCACCATAGAAGCTTTTCTTATCATCTAACCTAGATCTGTTTTTCTGTAAGCTGACTTCTCCATTCAGTATTATGTCTGTTCTGCAACTCTTCTCATCTTGGGTTTTTTTTGTTGTTTTTTTTTTTCCTACTACTGTTGATAAATTAGTGTGATAAATAAGCTTTTCTGTCTCTCATTCATTTCTTTTGTAGATAATTTATCAATACACTGGACAGAGCATCTCTAGACAGAACCCCTGTGAGGCTTCATTGGTACTACCTCTCCCTTAAGAAAACCTGACATTTTATTGTTTTTCTTTTCTTCTTGTTGTTTCATCAATTAAGTTTTCTCATGGATGAATTAATTCATATTCCATGGCATCTGAGATACTTTAAAAGCCTCAAAGCCCAACTCAGCAGTATCCCATTTACTCACTCCAGATTGTGCTATTAAGTAGTTTAGGCCAGACCAGTGTTAGCACCATGTATCTCAGAAGATGTAGAGTTGCATAGAATGTTTCTCTTTAAAAGATCTTTAAAAGATCTCAAGGTGTACTGCTGCTTGCAAGGTTCACGGTCATGTGTAGGAGCAGAGCATGGAAGTGTTTGACTGTTGTCAGAGCATTAGATTCAGATTCTCGGAAAGAGTAGATGAGTTATTCCTTTTTCAGTTTAGTTACAGTGCCTGAAATCTAGGCATTAAAATTCCATTTGAGATGTACAAAAATTATCGTTATGTGGGAGTTCCTTCTAGGTCAAACAACTAAAACTGATAGTGGTGGTACTGCTGCTTCTGTGCTGCTTATTATATTAGTGAATGGAGTATTCAGCCAGGGTGGGAGCTTAAATAGCTTGGGAGTAAGGGACCTTGAACTGTCATCTTTCATGTTTATGAACAATTTCAAATTGATTAAATCTGAAATAATAAATCACATGGCAGGAAGAAGTAATTATACTTAATAATATAGATACCACTGATATACAAAATACACTAGATTTTTAAATTATGTACTGATTTATATGGGGAACTGCACATTGAATGTGGCGGTAGGCAGCAGAAGGAGTTTTATGTAGCTGAGAAATTTACATGCTAAAATATTGTACAAATACAGCTTCCAGATAGATACAACTTTGTGTATAGTGAATATAAATTTCAAGATCTCAGAATATAAGTTCAGTAAACGATCATTTCCTTGTAGAGGAAAAAAATAATACTTGTTTGAAAAACTTAATTAAACATCCTTCTTTCTTTTTCTTTGAACATCAAGAGATTTTCAGTTGTTTTGTACAACTCTGCAACTGTGTGTGAAACACATAAGGCATAAGAAGAGAACTTCTTTCTCTCACCTTTGTCTGGTTCTGTGAAAGATTTGCCTTATGATTATTTCTGTGGGGCTGTGTTTTATTGTCAGAAAACTATCAAGTTCTCTGTGTTGAAAGATTCTAACTGCAGGGCTTGCAGACTGACCAATCCGATGGAGTCACAAACTGTCAGAGTGGGAGTCGGGCCCCGAGTAATGACACGATCTCAATATGAGTATGATCGTTCTCCTTTATTCATAACACACGCATGTCTTATATAGCATCTAA
>WTSP01027662.1:0-11150 GCA_025331215.1 Actenoides lindsayi | reverse complement strand
CGAGCGCTTGTGGGCCCAGCTGGCCTATCTATACGACGGCGAGTTGCTCATATCAAGGAGCTCATGCCCGCCTTGCTATTTCAGCCATTCCTCCACAACAAACTATAATTTTAGCATGCTTGTGCTAATGTGTAATCAATTTCATTCTGATGAGAACTGGCAAGCATGGGAGAATTAATCTACCACAGTCGAATTTCTAAGCCACTAGGATCTGGGATAAACTCAATGATTTCCTATTTTATACAAATAAATTGCTCCTTAGAAGACATGGTTTGACACTGAATTTCTCTAGAAAAGACAGGTAACATTGGAAAATTCAGGAAGGATTTTCTCTAAGTCAAGTGTGGTGGGTTTTTTTGGGTTTGCTTTTCTTTGTGTTTTTGTTTTGGTTGGGTTTTTTCTTGTTTGTTTTGTTTTTTAGTTTAGTCCATGTAACACCTGTAAAACCTGATAATCTACAACTGTACTCATCTTTCTGGAGAATCTCCAGTACAAGTATCTCTAAACAAAAGCAGTCAGCTGTCTTATTCCAAAGACAGTCTCTGATGTAGAAGTTGCAACTTCCTAACTGGAGGCTGTAAAAGTTATCCTTCTAGTTAGTGATCTCTCCATGAGTATATTAAAGACTTGTAATCTGTTCCTGATTAGATGAGAAATCCTTAATGCCATAGTGAACTCCTATGATAAGACATCTCTAAACCATGATCAACCCATATTATTTAAGGTGATCATCCTCTTCATTCTTTCAAAAGTTACACCCACATTTATCAGAATTTACCTGAATCTGTAGGTTTCGCTTTCCAGATGGCCTCAGCTCTGCCTCACTACCATGGACCTCCTGGGCACCTGGATTTTTTGCTGATCCTGGTTACAATTCTGGGTCCTACACTGCTCCCTTTGCATGTGTGCTGTGGGACACAACCCTTTAGATGGGGGTGTGGTCTGCTTCATTTCACCCTTTGTACCCTGGCCCTGGCTAAGCTGCTGACCCTGGACGGTATAGAAGCAGTGCACTGTCCCAGCAAAACACTTCTTCAAATTACTGCATTTAATACTAAGAGCACCAGCCTTTCCACAGCTACCATTTTGAATCAGGAGATGTTCCTTTTCAGCTGGTAAATTTTTCTTGCAAACAGTAGAATCTGCATTTCTGTATTGACAACTTGGGTTCTCATTCTCTTGATTCTTGAAAAGAATTCTGTGATTTTAATACAAACTGTGTATATATGATCATTCCCTTCAAATGACAACTGCATAATCTATTTCTGTTACTGATTTTATTTATTTGAAACTATTTTTATTTGGTACCTGTTTTGAATATCATTAAACAGCAGATGATGGTCTCAATTTCAAAAGAGGCTAGGTGTGTTTGAACTCTTCAGTCTATTTCAAATCTTTTGAAAACCTTAGAGATTGTTATGATCCTGACACAATGAAGAACTGATAATTTTAGGCAATGAAGGTGAAAAAATACTGTCTTGAAGAGTGGCTTTGGCTCAAATAGTCACTTGCAGATTGACCTTCTAACATTTTTTTGTGTGTGTTGTTAAAAGGGTAAGGTGTAGATAACAACTCATTCTATATTTATTTTGAGTATGGGCTGGAATTCCAGTCATTTTGCTAACATTTGTGTGTGTCTAAATATTCACGGAGTTAGGGCCTTTCTTCATAAAACTGATATTAAAATATATTTGCATTTTCACTTGGAATGAACAAATACTACCAAGGTCTCAGTGATTTGTTGCTTTTTTTTTAACATCAGTTCTTTGGGAACAGACTTGAATAATTTCTTTGCTTTTGAAGTGACTGACTAGACTGTCTCCCATATGGTCAGTCATGTCACTACTTGCATTGTACTGCTGTGAACTCAAGAATGTTTGACAGCAGTTCAGGGAGGCAGCTGAGAGGCTGGAGGTCGTCTTAGGTGTTCAGTAAAGTGTGACACTTTGTCTTGAACTTCATATATCTTTATATTTCATAGCCTGCTTCTGAAAATAGACTCTTCATCCTGGAGGTTATTCATCATAGGTAGATTATGTGAACCAAGTCTTGATTATTTTTGTGATCACAGTGTGAATGACAATATTTGGAGTCTTAATTACCCTTTCAAAGCCACTGATTTTTGGGATTACTGCTTTGTATTGGAAAGCTTACACTTACAAGGTGAAATGTTTGAGACTCTTCATTATGTCATTAATTTTGCTGAAAAATCTTTAATCTTTCAATATATAGTTTATAAATACATATATCTATTTTGATTGTTGCGTATGAGGTGCTTGTACTTTAGGATATCACTTGAACTAACAGAGTGAGACTTCTCAACTGATAGTGTTTTTGATACATGAGAAATACTGATTAGCTGTCATTTTCACTAATTTAGTCTGAGGTTTTGGGAAAAGTGTGTTGGTATGTTCTCCTTGCTTACAGTCCTAGGATGCATTTAGTATGTGTTTTATCTTTTCTCTGATTAAATTTAAGTTTGGGTTTTGGAAACTCTGTATTTGAACAAAAATTAAGATTTGGCGAAAGGAGACATTGATGGAGCGGAACAGTATTACCAGATCAATACTTACGAGCCAATAGTTTCTAACATTAGAACTTCGTGGCATAAGAGTAGATATTAGAAAAATTGTCTGAAGGCTCTTAAAACTGTCCTTTTTAAAATATATATCAGTGTTGTAGTGAGAGTTTGTTTCTGTGTTAAACTTTTTGTTTCTGAGTTGTCTCTATTACTGGTTTGTATGTACAGTCCATTATGTTGTCACCTGAATTTGCTTTTCTCATATGAATTTACATTTCTTCTTGTGTATTATGGTTTTACCCCTCATAGCTGTTTTTAAAATGCTCATATCTTAGGTGAAAACTACAGAGTGAAAAAAATAGATTAGAACCTAGTTCATAGGATGAAGAAGTGCAAATTATCTGTGTGTTGGCAGAATACTATTAGAATGATCAATAAGTAAAATTTTCTGTATATAATTATCCAAATTTGGCTAGACTGGAATACTATTCTAAAAGAGCATAAAAGTAGTCAGGAAAATGAATATATTATATTAGCCATTGTTTTTGGAATAGAGATAAAATTGAGAAAGAAATACATATGAATGACATAACAGAATATCTAAATAACTTTCTCCTACATACATATACATATATTTAAAAAGAGCAGTATAGCTGGATTTTCTTAACGAGTGAGGAAAAAGCAGAAGGGCATAATTGGTTTGGAAAGGATCTCTGGAGGTCATCTCATCTACCCTTTTGCTCAAATAATGTTGAATTGTGAGTTTTCAGAGTTTTCCAGTTGATTTTTGAGTCTTCAAGGATGGACCACTCTGAGCAGGCTGTTACAGTTCTTGACCACTCTCATGGTTAAGAAGTAAAAGAAAAATTTCCTTATATCTAAATCTGACTTACCCATGTTTCAGCCTGTATTTGTTGCCTTTTGCCCCATGCTTCAGTGTGTATCTTTGAGGAGAATGCTACAAATAATATTATTTGGCATCAAATGACAAAACTATAGGTCTTGTGTAGTGAAAATTAAAAGGAAATAGCGCAATTTCTAAGCATTTTCTTGAAATATTATCGGCCTTATTTATAGTCTGGTTTAAAATTTCATGGATAGTGGTGCAGTGGAGAATAGGAAAAACAGAAGTTAAAACTGAAGACATTAAAAGTTATTAAGATTGTGCTAGAAACAGGCAATCCTGCTCTAAGGAATAGTCAGCCTAGGCATGTAGAACAGTAATCTAAGCTATATGATAAAAAAAAATAAAATGATAAAGGTGCTTTTAATCTCTAAATTTGTTTTTTTTAAGGATCTTTCCCCTTTTAAAGCTTTGTATAAGTTTTAACCTTTTCTACTTAATGTTTACATTTCTTATTCATTATCGATTGTTTTAAAGATGTTCCTGTTTTCTAGTTTGAAATATCACTGTGTCTGTTTCTTTTTTTTTTTTTTTTTGTGAAACCTGCTACCTTTACTTTTGTCTTCAGTTTAATGTATTTCAAGTATTTCTCATTGTCATGTCCTATGTTACTTACTGTGTCTTGTTGGAGTTTAATTTTCTCAAGGTTTTTTTTTTGTTTTGGTTTTAAAACTTTTGTTTTTAATTGTTGTCTGCATTCTTAAAGTAGAGAGCTGAACTATGCTGACTTAATTGCTTTTCTAGGGTGTTACTTGCCCCTTCCTGAAGCTGCGAGACATTCACTGAGAAAGCAACCTAATCAAGCATTTACAATTTAAATAATTTCTTAGCCTCTGTGCAAAAAATACCTGCTGATGGATTATACTCCTCTTGCATAGTAGAGTCAGTGGTGAGGTTGAGCAATCGAGGCACTAGAGGTTTCCATTGAAAATATTTATGAGCAGTTCTGCCAGTCTTACTGCAGTGAGACAGGAAGCCCTGCTAGGGAAGTAGCAGAGCACCTGGTGCTGTACAGGTAGCTGTGTCTGCACACGTAGTGGTAATGCTTAGAAATCCTGTGATTTAAATAACTTTCAATGATACATTGCATTTGTGTAACTGAGAATGTCACTAAAGCCCATAGCATCTTTGAAAATACTTTCATCTTTTACCACCGTACAGAGGATCATAGAATAAGTTGGGTCAGATGGGACCTGTGGAGATTATCTGTACCAATCTCGTGCTCTAAGCAGGATTAACTTCAAAGTCAGACCAGGTTTTCAGGATCTGGTCCAACTGAGTTGTAAAATCTCCCAAGGATGGAGAATCCATAACCTCTTTGGGCAACTTCTTCCAGTGCTTAACTGCTCTTGTGATTTTGTTCTTTTCTTATATGTAATCCCTTGATTGTTGCATTTTGTCCATTAGCTGTGCATCTTCAAGAAAATTCTCTCTGTCTTCCCTGTAGCTCACCTTTAAGTAGTTGAGGAATGCAAGTAGTTCCCCTCTTCCTGCACTCTTCCCTACCCCAGCCTTTTTTTGTCTAAACAAGTCTATCTTCCTCATCTTCTCCTGTTAATTGTGTGCTTTAGTGCTCTGACTGTCTTCGTTGGCCTCTGTTGTATTCTCTTATCTCTAGTATTGGGAGGAACCTAAGTCACATGTCATATAGGTATCTGAACAACAAAGCTTATGAAATGAATTGTCACCCTTTCTTGGTGAACAATTGTATTTCCAACACAGCTAAGTGCTTAATTGTATGCCTGGATTTGATCTCTGTGTTGGTATGTTAAATTAAGGTACCAGAAAAAGATCATAATTTGTCATTCACAAAAATGGGGAATGGTTTTGGCTGATAGCATTCTGAATATTTTTGTTTTCTAAAGTATTATTCCATTTACAAATTTAGACAGCTAACATTACAGTTCCTTCAAGGAAAATAATAATCGATGGGAATGTTTGTATTTAATATTTATGGGTATGAAAAAGAGAGTATGAATTGTATGGATCAGACATGACATGCAGTAGACACTTGTGACAACCTTGGGTCTCCTTGCACTTTAGAACTCCAGTATTTTAAAGAGCTATTAAGTGACTAGCATGAAGTTTAGGCCAATATGCCTACTCTGCCCCTGGCTGTAATAAGCAAGCTTCATTTCAAGTCTTTATTTCCCTGGACCCTTTGCAAGTGCAAAGGGTTGATGCACGCTAATCATTTGCAATACTGGGGTCCAGGGTGTGTAGAGCTAAATCTTGCAGCCTTTTTATGAAATGCCCCACTTGCTTTATTAATGTAGTTTAGATGTGACTCCTAAGTTATTTTTGTGAAAACAGATTTATTTGTGCAGCATTTTTTTTTTTTGTACTAACATTTTCAGTGATATATAAAATTGTCTCACTTTCACCCATGAAAGGATTAAGAAAATTATTTAAATAACATAGTTTTCATTAGATCTTCTTACGCGCTAGGGGAAACAAGAAAGATATATATTAATTCCTTTGATATTTGTTACTTTATTTTACTAAAAAATACCACTGCTTGCTTTCGTAATGAAAGTGACACTTTCCTTCTTTGTCTTTTTTCTGTCCTTTCTTGCTTTCGTGGATATGAACTCCAGGAGGACAAAGTGGTTAGAGCCTTTTTTCTGTCTACAGTTCTTTTATGGGTAGACTTATTTCCTGGCCTACATTTGCTTTCATTTACACAGGTGTAATTCCTGGTGAAGACAAGGGGAGTTACTGTCATTAAAATGAAAGCAATGTTTGGCATGAAAGGGTTACCTGTTTTTCAGATAACTTACTAATAATCTGTGAATTGCTGTGAACAGTATGCATGATATTCCTGCCTGTTTGCAGCTTTTGTGAGCATGACCCTACTTTTCCTTCAGTTTTGCAATATGATATGTGCACATTTAAAAAAAAAAAAATAGGTAATTGTCTCATGGGTGTTTCTCTTAGAAAAATACAAATCAAATTTATCAAAGTGGCATAAAAGTATCAAGGTAATTTTTGCACCCTGTGGTAATCAGCTTTGTATCGTTAATACATATGAACTCAACTTTTTCGCCTGTCATTTTTTCTTAGCATGGCAGTTCAGTTTTGATTTGTAATGATGATACAATTAGATACTGGTAAACATTAAGAAAATATATTTATTCTAAACATTTAGGAATATTCCAGCAATGTCATAGTTATCCACTAATACATAAATTATTTTATAAATTAAATGCTCTGTAGGCATTCCTACAATGTAGTGCACATATTGTATCGAGCATAATGTTGAAATAATACTAGACGTTATGCATGTCCCTGACACATTGTGTTTGTCTTGCTAATATTACACCTACAGTAACTATTTTAATCTGATTTTATTTTAGTTATGTTTAGGAAAGGTAGTATAAATTTGAATTTGAGAATAAGCCTGGATATATTTCAGTATTTTACCAAATTAAATGTGATTTTCTTAAATAATAGAATTGAGAAAACTGCCTGAACTAGTCTAAATCTGCTCTTCTGTGAAAAAGTCTTAACGTATTCCAAAGAATTGCAATTGCAAAAGCAACTTTCTCTGTAGTGTTTGGCAAGTAAGTTCCTATATTAGATGGAATAAAGAAATTCTTTAGTGTTCATATGTATTTAGTGAATTGCTATGATAAAGGTAATTTTTTTCTTACTGCTAGCAGTGTCAAATCTAACATTTAACTCACACATATGTTTCAGAAATACTTCATACAGAAGTTTTAGGATATCTGCTGTTGTTAACATTTAATGTACGAGTGAAGGAGGTCATAGTAATAGGATTATGTGATAATCTAGTTTTACCATGTATATATGTTAAGAGGGAAGGGACAGAAATTTCTCTAGTTAATCAACTAGTTAAATTTTCCTGTAAATAATGATTGTGCCTCAGGTTGCTTTATTAGTAGCTATTTCTGCTGTTTTCGAAATAGATGTTTTAGAAGTTATGAAGGCAGAAAGAACAGTAAGTATTTTAGGTCAGTTTATTCTAGACTACGAACATTGAGAAGTAGGGACAGCAGTGGTATTCATCTTGATATTTTAGTGCTAACAATAAGGTTAAAAAGCCAGGTGTATTGTTTGAAGATACTATAAAACCAGATAAATATAAACAGAATTCTTTAATGTTGTATGATACAGCATTTACCATTATGTTAACCCACTTAGAGAATCCTTAATGTTACTGGCTGTCTTTCATTTTCCCATGTTAGCATATCAAAGAAGGTGTGAATCCCAGTATTTATTAAGAGTCCTATTCTCTGTTCTGTAACCATAGAATGGCACGTTCAATCTACAGTGCTCACAGATAAAGCTATAGATACTTGGTGACTTGGTAGTATGTTGACCCAATTAAACAACATGGTTTTGGAAAATGAGATGTATTCAGAGCATCAGATCTGTGAGGAGTTAGAGTAGAAGGACATTTTAGTATGTCCCCAGCAGAAATCCTGTCACATCTTTTGGTAGAGATTAAGATTGTAGGGAAAAGCTGGGACAGCACATGTTGAAATGATTGGAACAATCATACACCACTCTACTGGTGCTATTTATGGTGGGGTAAATGGAATCGGACATGAATTCTGACTGTGTTTTAATGTTATATTTGTACTGTTAAACATGTGCAGAAGGGAACTCCTATTACATACTAATACCAGTTCAGAGTATAAAGCTCACCATGCATTTTTCCATATAGAGAGTGGGAATGACTAAGGAATGTCTCAGTCCTTCATTACTCTGGTATCAGAGAAGTAACAAAGAAGTACTTTTGCAAAATGGAGACCCAAATGTGCCAGAAAGGAATAATTTACATTAACTTATAAAAGAGTAAGATCATCTCTGAGAAGGAAATGGTTGATTTTTTTTTTTATTATTATTTTTTTAAATTTTAAATTGAAAATACTGTGATTAATGATTTTTTCCATAATTTTCTGGATTCTTTTTCCCTTGAGTAACAAAGGTATGTTTTAAAGGATTTCTTGCATTTTTGTCACTGTTACTTGATCAAAATGTTACTATGAGGTAGAGGAATGCTCTTTGAGAAACTGCAGTTAATTAAAGCTGATTGAAATTATGTTTATTTTAAAAAACAAATATTTTGACAATTATATTCCTAACCAAATAACTTTATTAAAATGAGCAAAACCATTAGCTAGAGTAGTGAAATTATATGGATGCATCATTGAAAATGATGGAAAGTTTGAGGAACTATGAAGTGAAGTATGGTTTGTGTAAAAATACATCTTTATTACAAACAATAGGAAATGAAATGAAATGAAGAACTAGTTGATTATTTTAATGTTGACTGAATGCTCTCCTGAATTTAAATGAAATTATATATTACGCACCTTTGCTTGGAGGCATTGGCTTTGAAGTAATCACTGATGTTTCTGGAGAAAACAAATAAGCAAGCAACGCAACATAGTAAATTTTGGAAACATCTGGCAGGAGAACACATTCTTCAGTTACTTCTGATTTAGGTTCCTTCACTTGCTGGTCATGATCTGACTTTTTAAAACTTCGATAAAATCTGTGTGCAGTGCTTAGTTACGGACATTTGAGGTTTAGATATATCATTTCATGTTTTGTTTTTCAAGTGTTTGTTTTCATATTCTTTGCTTAATAATGATCTCAGGTATGGAGATTAAAAGGCCAGTTTATGGTTAGATATAACTTGAATAAGCTACATAGAAATGTTGTTTTCAACAAATGTTGTTTAGGTCAGTGCTGCCTTGTCTGAAAGAGAGGGAAAGTATCTGTCTGGATTAGATAATGCCTGTTGCTGACAGTGAAATGTGTGGGGTTTTTTTCCCTTCATCCCAGAAGTTAGGATGCCATTGCTTATTATCTCTCATAAAATCAAGAGTCAACTTGAAAAAAATGATGTATATGTGATTTATGATATATATATCTCATAAAAAATGTTTATGACATAGAGAAAACATGTTTTTTAAAAGCTGAAGGAGAAAGAGGACTTAAGAGAAACTGTGAATCCTTTATATTCCTGCTAGTGAGAGGAAATCTTAATTTTCTGAGATCCCCTTCATTCAAGTAAACACTTCTCTTGCTGGTCATGATCTGGGTTTTTTTAAGACTTTGATAAAAACCATAAACAGGATTTAGTTATGGACATTTGAGGTTTAGATACATCAATTCATGGTTTTCAAGTGTTAATTTTCAAGTAACAGTTTTTAAAGTGACACAAAATGGACATTTCAGTGGTCTGGCCTTTGAAGGTTCTAGTATTCTGTCTCTTCCTTCATCTGTTTTAGTGGGTTTGGGAAGATGTTTTTAGGGTATCTGTTTTGAACTGCTATAGATGAATCAAAGCCTTCAACAGAACTGTAAGCCTGAAGAGCAATGCTAGGGAACTTCCTTCTTGTTCTGTCTTTATTTCCTGTGTAATTGAATAAAACATTTGACAGTTGCATTGAAGTCATCTGCCTTTGTAACGTTATGCAGTTTGAACTTTAGACACAGACAAATAGCGTGTCTTTAAAAATGAAGTCTTCAACCTTCACTGGTGTTAAGAACCTGCAGAATATTTTTTGATAAAGTCATCTCAAAGACTTCTCTAAGCAAATTCAGAATTTAATGTTCTTACTGAATAGTTTCCTGGGTTAATTTTCATAAAAACTTAACTTTGGAATTTTATTTGAACATTAATCATTAAATCAAAATTTAATAATTTTTGAGATTTCTAGACAGAGTTCAGACAATGACAATTATTTCTACCAAATTAGTTTCATAAACCAATTCTGTACAAAATTACATTTGAAAAGATCAAAAGCAATTATTGTATGGCATTATTCTCCTTCGCTTTTTCTTACTGCATTTAAAACTTCCGCAGTTTTCATTCACTATATTCCAGAGTAATGAATACGATTATACCAGTCAGGAGAGACCAAGGTAGTAGTGAGAATGCTTCCTGTCATTTTGTGAAAATTTCTCTCTTAAACAAGAGAGAAAGTTTTTCTCATTTTAGTTCTGCCATTTTGAACAGGTCCTGGGCCCTACCAAGAATCCTGGTTTCTAAACCATCTGTGTTGCAGGTCTGTACCTCCACAGTGCCCTATCGCTTTCCCATCTGGTATTGCACAAATGTTACAAATGCTTGTGGAAACTATAGGTTGCTTCTCATAACACTGCCTTCTTGCTACTGAAAATTATATGTTTGGGTAAACTCTTACCCTATTCTTGACACTTGACTCAGGCTGACTTTGTGTCTTGGGAAGAAACATACTCTGAGTCTCATCAAGGTTTTCATGGATTTTATGTCCTCTAAAGGGTATGGGTTTTTGACAAAGAAATATGTTAATTTCCAGATTGCTGAAATTTGGATTTTTTTTTTTAATTTTTTTTTAACAAAGAGATTCACAAAAACAATAGAATATTTCTTAGATTTAGAATACCTCTGACAAAAGCCTCCAGTACCAGCTATTCTTAAGGATTGCTTTCTGAGATACCTCTTTGCTGTGGGAAGTTTAATGATTTTCCTCAGCTCTTAAGTATTGTCTTTCATATTGGGATCTCTAAAAGTAATTCAGAGAGTTGGCAACTTAGACCTTCCTGTCTTGGGCCACTTGTCCTTGGCTGTTCTCTGATACTGTTTCTCATATATCTATTTGTCTAAGCTGCTCTCCTTTGTCTTACTGTGTCGGAGACGGCGGGAGAAAAGCGGCACTCAATATGAGTGATCAGGCGATTCTCGTTTATTAGAGATCAGAAGGA
>WTSP01027661.1:0-63157 GCA_025331215.1 Actenoides lindsayi | reverse complement strand
CCCCCCCGCCCCAGCTGGAAGAACTGAAATTGAGCTCCAGGAATTCCTTGCAGTGGTCTGGCATAGCTCGAGTTCAGCAGAGTCAGGGATGCTCAGCCTCCTTGGTGCCTGGCTGCTGCCATGACATTGTGTCAGTCCATACTAAATGGTAATGACTGCGCTGTGCCTGGGGTGCAGCTGTTCTCCTTTCCTCACCAACACAACTGGGAGCCTTCCTGAGGAAGGCTATTGAGGCCTGCAAGCTGAGGAGTTGGGCTGAAAAAGCAGATGGGAAAAGAGGTTTCTTCAAGATGCTCCATGGGTGGCTGGACCCTGGCCAGCCAGGGGTCCTGCTGTGCTCCTAGGGTTTTGGGATATCTCATGGGGGTCCCTAATGGGTTTATAATAAGGTGAAAGATGGGATATGAAGACTGAGAGGTAAAGGGCCAGCTTTCCTAACAGAGAATTGATATCAGTCAGTTGTGACAAGGGCCTGTCAAAGGCTGTTGAATGTGTCTGTTAAAGATAAAAAGGAGTAAGTGGCAGATAATGAAGTTTGCTGCTGACTATTCAGAGTAGCAAAACCCAAAAAAGCTGCACCGGATAGCTGCAGGAAGTCTTTGCAGGGTGGAGTGGTGGGGTTGCAGCATATGATGCTGAGAAAAGCAAAGCAATCCAAGGGGAAGGAGGACCCATCTTAATCTAACATGCAGTGCAATGGGCTCAAAACGGGATAGTTGCACTTGGGAGAGAAATCTCAGAAGTGCAGTTACCTTGGATATAGGAGCAAGGCTTGATCTGAGTACAGTCAAAAAACCCCAAAACAACTGGCTTCTACGAAAAGAGCTGAGAACAAACTGTATAAATGCACTGTATGAATCTGTGGTGAACAGAAGCATTTATGTAGGTTTTGGGGGAGATTGGAGTAACTAATGCAAGGAAAATCCATTGAGTGCGTTTAAACATCAATATGCAGTCTCTTACCGAGAGACTCCCGCAGCCGCAAGTAGCTGGAGCCTGGGAAAGTGTTTGTAACGAAACGTAGCTATGTGCTTGGCCTGTTCTTACACTCTTCCCCAGGTGTTGCTACCAAATACCACTGAAGACAGGACACAGGGCAGGATGAAGCTTGATCCAACCACAGTTAGTGGCTCTGATTCCTCTGCTTTTTCCAAGATGCTGTCATGGAGTAAGCCGTGTGTATGTGTGAAGAGCTCATACAGAGGCTGGGGATATTCCGTTCTCTTTCTCTTCATTCAGTGAAGAGAGCTGCTGAAGATGGCTGGAGGAGAAAACTCCTGAGTTTATTGTACACTTGTAAGTAAAAGGACATTGCAATGTAGCATAGGATGGCCAAAACAGGGAGAAGGGCTTTGTACCAATAGAAACATCTTATTCTTCACCAGCACCAGTCACTCTGAAATGGATGTTTTCTTTAGGTGATGGAAAGCCATTGACTGGGTCAACAAACCTGCTTCTTTTCTTCTCTGAGAAACACTTGGATAAGAAATCTACTGCAAAAGGCTTCACTTTCTTTGACCTGTCCTCTCCCATTGCTTCTTAAGTACTGTGCTTCTGGTTCGAAAGAACCAGATGACATGGAAGGAGCTGCATGGGCCAGGGCAACTCATCCTGCCCTCAAAGCCCCCGTGGGCTACTTTAACACACACCACAGTGGGGTGAGACACTGTGTGGGAGTCCTAATGTTCCTGTTGATCAAATGGCTCACTGAGTCTCCTGATCTGCTGTGGTGATAAGTCATAACAAGGACTCTCTCTTAATCCTCATTATCCTCTGTTGGTGCTTCCTGCCCACATACACTAGATGTTTCCTATCAACAGGGAGTAACCTCTGTAGAAGATAGGATCAGATTCCCAGGAACCAGGCTGTAGTAAGAGTGAAGGAAGAATGAGGAAACTGTCCTAATTTGAGGCTAATCTTATAAATACAGGGCTGGATACAGACAATAAGAAAAGAAATGCCAGGAGAGCTTTAGGATTTGGTTAGGGAAGGATCATCTTTTGCCAGGAGTAGCCTTAATTGTAACTTATGATGTGGTAAAGTTGCTGTTTGATCTCGGCTTCAGCAGAGGGAAAGAGACAGATTCTGCTTTGTGTCACCAAAGGAGGAGTAGCCTGAGAAAAGAACAGGGAAAAGTGGTTTTAAAAGCAATTTTTTTGTTACTTGTATACTGATTCAAGCTGCAGTGCATGAATGGAGTGCTTTATTTCTCAGTTTTGATTTGGATAAAACACTAAATAAGGAGGAGAAAAGGGCTGTGTGATTTTTCCTGAAGCAGGTGTGCTAATAGACCTATCGGGTATTTAATGTTGCATGGCATTTCTGAAAATGCAGAAACCCACAAATCCTTTCTTCTCCCATAAGTGGGTTGGTGGGGTGGAGTGTTTCTTTCCCCTGCCTAGACCTATAGCTGGGGCCTATACCAGTCAGAGACTTGGCCTGTCCCTCATGCTCACCTTTCATGTGGGCAGGGTGGAGTGTGCTGAAGCTGTTTGTGGTGGGGAGTTCTCTACAGACAGTTGCTTTTATGAACTTTTTTAGACAATCTGTTAAAATGAAGCATTGCCTCCTACCTGTCCCCGTCCTGTCCACATCCCAGCACCACGCACAGAGCCCGTGATGCCTCTGTGCATTTCCTTTGCCAGCAAGGATGTTTGTGAGAAATCAATTGCCTTTACAGGGATGGGGGGGGGAGGGGAGTGTGTGGGGTCCTTAACCCTTTGTATTCATGTGCATCTGGTATTCTAAGCATGGTCCCGTAACCATACAAATGACTACAGTGCAGCAAGGTGTGGACACTGGTTGCTCATCCCCACCCTGAAGCTGGTGTCGCAAGTTCCTGGAAAATGCTGTCATGTCCTTGCGGGTTTGGACTCGCTTGGCTTTTTATTATCCATCTGGCTCACAGGTGCCTGGTGGTGTTGGTGGTTTATTTATTGACAAGCTCTGGGCTAATCACTACCTCTTCCTTCAGAAGCTTTATAGGCCTTGTCTCGGACCGTGCTTGTGAAGCTATGGTGATGTACAAAACCCATGCTGCTTCCTAGAAACTTTCTGTCCCTTTTACGTTTGGACAGGAGATCTCACCAAGCTTGGCCTAAGACAAGTGATACAGTAGTTCCTTGTCCCAGGCTTTCCATATGAATTAGGACAAGGCCTTTCAGCCACCCATAGCCCATCTCTATCTTAGTTTCCCACTTTCTATCATTTCTGGCCCTCCCAGGATAGTTGATTTTTGTCTGAAAGTCAGCAGAAGAGTCATGCCATGTTGCCTTCCATTCCTTCCCCAGGTGGTTGCCTTTGTTGTTTTCTCTTCATGGCAGCAGGCTATGTGATCTAAGCATTCTACCTTATAATAAACTGTGCACAGTTTGGCTCCAGTGCCTGGTTTGGGATTTTTGGTTGGTGTTTTGTTTGGGTTTTTAAAAGATTTTTAAATGACATGTATTTGGACTCTGTTTATGATGAACTCTGTCAGGGAGCAGGGCTGGTTCAGAGGACATCTACAGTGGTGTGGGCACACCAGGTCCAACTTTGTGCTAAGTTTACTTTGACAGAGGTTTGCTAAGTGGTGCCTACGGGTGGTTGATGCAGCTGGATAGTGAACAGAGTGCTTGTAATTGCTTCTGCTATCTTCAGGGATATGCTTCCAGCAAGTCATGGCATCTATTAACCTTGTAATTTTATAAGTGGAGCCTTAATCCTGCCTGGTTGCCAGTCAGGTCTGGAAACACAGACTATGGTGCTCTGTGGTTGCTGCTAAAATTCTGTGCTTCGTCACTGAGCTCACTGGATTTTGCTGCCTTTGCTGTCTTCTCCTCCTTGCCAGATGCTCCACACCTTCACACAGCTTGACGCCTGCCCTTGCCTATTAGTTTTCTCCCCAAGTCCTTCTGTAGAGTAGATGTTTGAATGTTGATCCTCTGCTACCCAGGTGCTGCTGTGTGATATTTCCCCCCTTTACAGATGCAGCAAAGAGCTGTGAGGCTGAAGGTATCAGCATTCCTGCAAAGCCCTGGGTGCCCTGGTGAGGCACTGGAGTTTGGGAAGGTGGAAGGATAAGAGCGAGAGTTTGGGCTTGCTGCAGAAAGACAGAACTCTTGTTTTGTGTGTGCTGTTGGGATCTGGTCTGCTGCAGGAAGGGGAGTCCCTGTGCTGCAGGCTGTGGAAGGCACACCCCAGCCATGGGGTGTTCAGCCAGGCAGGAGTCGGATGGAAAAGAGTGGCCTGTGTAGGCTCTGAGTAGACCCTGGGTTGAGATTGGGTTCAGAGCTTTTAACAAGCCAGCTTTCACCAGAATCTTGGAGCATGAATGTGGCCTAGCCTTCTTCTCCCAAGGGCTGCTCTAAGCATAAGCATAACGTGCACTCAATGCCAGAGCACCCAATTGCTGGAGTACTGATCCGTAGCCATCCCGGCCTGGGAAGGTGTTCCCTGGAGAAACGCAGGCAGCAACATCCTGCCATGTGGGAAGCCCTCAAGAAGAGAAGGCTTGGACAGGAGGATGTGCAGAGCATACAGGAGGATATCAATGTGGGGTTTCAGGACAGGCTGACTTCCAGGCCCAGCTCTGGGGCAAGCCTGGTAAATGCTCTTCACAGCACTGGGAGGGACTGGTGTTCAGTGAGCAGGGCAGGGTGGGTGCTTTGTGCCAAGCTCTCCCTTGTCTCCTTTCTCCTTAGGGCATTCTTCATTCACTAAACTTGCTACCAAGGCAGCTTTGGTGGGAAAAAAAACACTTTCCTGAAAGTAGAGGCCTTTCCTGAGTGAGCATCCAGTCCTGGGGTTTGGGTGAACTGCCATGTTTGGAAGAGCAGGTTGGGGAAAGCGGGGAGGTTTTTTGTGTGCTCCGTTACCAGGGACCATGGACAAGAATATGAAGCAACAAACACCACCAAAGAGCAGAGAGCCAGTTTTAATTGCCTGCAATGAAAAACTCCTGGTGAGCAGAGCAAAGCTTTGAATGGAGAGCAGAGCCTACTTCTAGTCTGTCTGTCTTCTTCCTTCCTGGTTCTAAACATGACTTCAGGTGCATTGCTCCAAAATAAGCAGTGAGAGCCAGTTTAGGGTGGGCACCATCTCTTACCCTCTGGTTTCTTCAGTACTCCGTTCAGCGGGACCGTGATCCCGGGCAGCACCCTTGTGGCACGGCTGTCGTGCGAAACAACAAGCTGGCAAGTCCTGACTCCTTATTTATATTTTGGTGAAGGTTTTTATCATGTTTCCTGCAGACGCAGCCTGAGAGGAACGGGTGGTTCTGCTCTTGGCATGCCATTCTGATAAAGGCCAATGGCCTTTAGAAAGCCTTACAGCTCTTGAGTTGCTGTTAGATCTCGGTGTATCCCCTTCTGCTGCTTCTTGTGACTTCTGCTGCGCCTGCTGGAAGACAGGTGTCTTCTGTGCAAAGGAGTTTTAAGAAGTTACTTAGACTGTTTGCTTTTCAGTTTTGTAACCCTTATCTGTTGATTTTAATTTTTTTTTTACTATTCTTCCTCTGCCCCAGAAACCTCTCCTTTCCACTCCGCAGGTAGAGAATATTTACAGGAATCAATAATTTGTTAATTGAAACTGCTTCTTGCTTTGCATGGGGTAAAAAAAAAAAAAAAGCAAACTACAACTGCAACTCAATGGAATTGTAAACAGGAAAACATACAAAAAAGGCTTCATTTTGGAGACACATTCTCTTAAGACTGCAAAACTTTCTAGGCCTGGAAGGTCTATGAGTTAAGTACCAATTGGTGTGATGTACCAGAAAAGGATATGTTTAACTTTTTATTTATTTCCAGTAGAACTCAATGAAGGCTTCAGGGGAAAAAAAAACAAAACAAAAATCAAAACAGCTGAGAAGGATTCAAAGGGAAACAGCACATAGGCTTCTGGCTGTGCATGAGTTTCACAGAAATGTTAATAGTTTATTCTCAGTGGTGTCCACAGAGTGCAAGTTTGTAGTTTGGAAACTTTTTGCATGACTTTCAAATGTAAATTAAAAGAGAAATCTGTCCTAGATTGAAAAAAACTACTGTGGAAGTTCCCCCCGAACTAGTAGGGAGATAGCCCATAGACAGTGTCTAAGAAACCTTAAGGCTGTCTCTGCTTGGATTCCAAATTTAATAGGTGAGCTAAGTGTTCATATGTTTGAAAGTCACCATGTGATTTGGGCAACCAAATGAATAATTTGTGAATTATCTATTAACTGGTATATATTCCTATAAACCATACACTAATTGAACATAATGAGTAAAATCATAAAAGCTGAAGTCTGTTCATGGCTAATTTGTGAACAAAGGAGCTAAACCATTTGATGAGCATTTGGTTCCAAGTTATATACCTAGCTTCTGTGTCCAGCTGCAAAAGAGCAAAATGTTCAGCTAAGCTCACTATTGATGGCTTAAGAAGATCTGATCTATTTTTACTATTATTGCTTTATTTGGAAAAGACTTCAGAAATCTTTGGAGTGTTTATTTAGTTGTTGGTTTTTGGTTTTTTAAATTTCCCTTTTTCTAACCCCTCTTGGCAGGATGCCAGCAGGTCAGAGCCGGATCGTTATCCCCTCTGCAGTAGGTCAGATGGTTAGCAAGCAGTTTATTTGGTCTGGAAAGTCAGTGTGTTCCTGTCTCTGTTGCACAGTGATCCTGCCAGGCAGGACAGCACTTTTCACCTCTGCCACTTGACAAAGGAAGAACAAACTGGCACTATGAGTTGTTCCAACCAACTCCCTTCTTCTGCCAACTGCCAGCCATGATTTTATGTTTAATTATTTGCATTACATCATTAGACCTGTGCTAGGTGTTGTACAAGGCTAATAGCATAAAACCTACACTAGGTTTAGCCACTGTACAGGCTTCCCCGTAGGGTGTGTGTGCTCAAGTGTTTGAAGTTCTCAAGGAGGGGCAGCTGGCAAGATGCCCCCTTATCCTCCCCCCCGGAAGGTGTCGTAGATATTTAAAATGTTCATTTAGCTTGCTTGTTAAAACAGAATATTTTTCTTCAGAAATACATCCCTGCACTGGTTAGAATCTCCTTTATGCTTCCCGTGCTGTGCATCTAAGCAGGACATTTCTGAGGGAGACCCTGTCAGAGGTCCATTGTGCTTTTCCCACTGGAGCAAGCCCAGGATAGGTGGTTCAGGGGTGCATCAGATCAGTTGTTTAGAAACCTTGGGCAAAGCAGAATGCATCAGAGTCTTGGCTCCCCAGAAAGTATCTCTTCTGAAGGTGCCTGATTTACAAGCAGATCTTCTCCCTTCCAGAGCCTGTGGTGAGGGTTGGCTACTTGCTCTTGCCCTCATGTTATTTCCATGTCCTCACGGCTTGTGTGAACATGCATATTTCCACTTGCTCTGTTATTGTGTTCTCCTTTCTAAGTTTCCCTTTAGACTGTTGATAAACTGTCTGTATTGCTTCACATGGCTGAGGGGGTTGGGTTTCAGGGGGTCTGGCAGGATTTCTTATGAGTACCTGGATGCACAGGAACTAAGTGTGGTCTTGTGGTTCAACACTCGGGCAGCGTATCCTGCTGGTTCCCTCCTGGAAGATTCCAGCTGGTATGGTGGGGATGAAACTGGGAAAGTATGTTCTGTGTACTAGTAGTAAATCTCTGAGCAAAGGGGGCTAGGAAAGGGAATGGGCAGTGCTGGTGGCAGAGGAGGGATAGTCTGCCTCATGGTGCCTCAGCAAGTCTGGTTTGAGAGGGCAGAGAGGGAACTCATTTTTTCTCTCCTCTCTTGATGTCTTTGCTCTCTCACAGGGCTGCGTGTGTAAGCGTCTGCAGAAGCAGAGCAGGGCAGGACAGCAGGTGCCCAGATGCCTTGCTCTTTCTCAATCCTGTGGCCAGACTTACGGAGCCTGGTTCTCTGTCACCTGAATCAATCCTGCCTTAACCTGGTGGAAGTGAGGTGAGGGACTGGAGCTGGGATGCCTCCTCCTATTCCCATAGCTAGCCATACGCAGAGAAATCCAGGAGCTGATCACACCCCACTGCTCTGGCAGGAGATGCTTTGCCCTTTACCACTCTCTGGAGTGCTTGAGTCTGTTTGCTCTGCCTCTGGAAGAGGAAATATGGACTCTGTTTCTGTGAGATGCTGTAGGGTGGCCAAACATCCTTAGCAGATAGAGATCATGTAATTCAGGTGGACCACTAAACTTTTAGGCAGCAATTAGGACTTATGCAGTAACTCTGAGTCAACTAATACATCTGGGTGTAGCCTTGGCACACTTCCAATGGCAAATCCTTCCTGTGTGGGCTTGATGTTCTTACATTCTCCTCTGGCCTCCCAAGTGCTCTGCTTGGAAACCTGATCAAAAGCCTGTGGCGATGTCAAAAGGAGATGTCCCCTTGAATTCCCTGGCTTTCCTTTGGTGCTCTAAACCTGTAGATGATCCCAGACAGTTTCTTTGATGCCTTCTTCCCCAGTGGATGAAGTAATTATGACTTCTGTGCAGCAGGCTAATAGCTCTGAAGACTTTAGTCAGGCTGATTAACAACTGTGTTTTAATAAAAAAATGTTCTGGTAAATCCTTCTGAATTGCAGCCCTAATTACTCTGCAGCCTGATGTGCAGCAATTGGAAAGTTAATAGGCTCACCTGAATCCAGTTAATGAATCCTCTGTTATGGCTTGCTGTGACTCACTAGATGTGAAGTGTTTCTTCTGGTCTCCCCTGCCCTGCTCCATTCCCTGGTGAATATTTATGCTCTGTGTTGCCAAAGGTAAGGAGGTGTGTGCACCTAAACTTTGAATGAATTACCCTAAATATATGTGCATCCTTCCTCTCATTATTTCAAGGGTCTTGTAAGGATCAAGAGCCTGGGCTTTTTGCTTTGGTCTCAAGGTGAGCTCATTCAAGAAGTCACTGGTAGCTGCTGTTGCCCAATAGCTCTTCTGAGGCTTACAGGTTTTGGTGAGAAATCTGTTCAACCCTGTTCTCTGCTTTCCTGGTAGCAGTCTGCATCTGTTACAGAACAGAGTTGGGATAAACACACTTCCTCTTTCCTAGCATTTTAAAGTAGTTGGTTCTGCATCAGGAAAGGCAAAAAAAGCCCCATTAATCAAAATAATTTGTTTTGTTGGAACACTTTTTCTTTCTGTTTCAACTCTTTGTATGTAAAAGAGGGGAAAAAAAAGGGCGGGGGGACAGGGAAGGGGAAAGGTATATGAACCCCAAATCCAAATTTTTCCATCTTTTACAAGGTTGTAAACTGGTGATCCAGGTTTGGAAGGCTCAGGACTGCTCAGGCAAGCAATGGGGACCTAGAGATACCTTTGGTTTTGAAGTGTCTTTTTCTTTTACAGGTGGAGGGTCTTAGATAGTTTGGGGCTTGTTGGCAGCCTGTACTGTTAAAGTTTCAGCCTCAGTCAGGGGTAAACAAGGATTCTTTGAAAGTGACCTTTCAAAACTTCCTTCCTTGTTGACTTCTTGTTCTAAATACACTGTGTTTCTTACATAGATTTATAAGATTAACTCCTTGTTTAGGCACACTATAAAATGTGCTTCTAACCATGCACCTTATAACTACCATAATAGCAAGGAAGCCTGTCTGACAAATTTAGTGGCAGGAAGCAAAGTAAACATCTAAAGGATGTAATAAAGAGATTCAGGTGGGCAGGACACAGCAACATACCAGAGGAAAGACTTGACACCAGCTGCATTTCTGGTCCTGTAGCTCCAGTGCTATCCCTTACTGGACATAATGCAACAAACCATTTGTCTTCACTGTTTCTGAAGTTGGGGCTTGTGTAAAAGTGCCGATGTGAGGTCTGGACCTGTCTGTCCCCCAACAAGAGGATTTTCCTGCAGAGAGGAGGGTGCCTGGAGCAAATCTCTTTCCCAATGCTCACACTACAGCTGATTTCATATGTGGGTCAATCTGAAAAACTCCAGCTTGCTGTGAAGATGTTAGCAGAGAATATTGGACTGGGGTTTTCAGAGACTTCATTAAATCTGTCTAGGAACTTGAAGACCTTGGGTAAGAGGGAAAAATGCTAAATGATTCAAGTGTTGCAGTAGAGAGATGAATGAAGTTGCAAAGGAACTGTACAAATATTTATTGCATGCTGGCAACAGATTCCAGGCCAGTCCATTACTGCTGGGAAGAGGGAATGGCACTGTTTTTTTGTTTGGTTGTTTGGTTGGTTTTTTTAATGCAGAGTTTAGAGGGTGGGGGGAATAAAAGTCTTGGGGGATATTTGGAAAGAAGAACAAAATCAAGCCCAGCAAATCTGCTTGTAAATGATAAGGCAAGGCAGAGGAAAGCAGCAGAGGTGGTGCTGTCGGGTTAGTGTTCCTTTCCTGGGCGTTAAAAGTGCAGTATCATCTCTGTGGCTGCTCTTGCATAGCTGGGACATGCAAAAAAGCCTCTCGTGAATGATGGGCTGAACATAGGAGGAAAGGAGTGTAGTTTCTCTTGGATTTTTAACTATTACAGTGTCAGGCTTCTTTCCGCATGTCTGGCTCTTTTCTGAAATCTCAGGGCCTGCTCTTCAAAGGCTCCCTCATTTCTGGTGTTTACAGGCATTTATCCTCTGCTCTCTGCACTGGGCTTGGTAACTAGGAAAAGAGCAGGAATGTAGGAGCTGTAGCTTGGGTTTTGATTGCATGTGGTGGCTTTTGTCATTGTTGGTTTTGTTTGGTTTTCTTCTTTATGGAAGAAATGGGTAATGTGTTCTGGGGCTGGAGCTAGCTTCACTCTGAGTCCTGACTGAGGTACCGGCTGCCTTGGCAGTGACATCAGATAGGTGGCTTGGGGAGAAGTGGAACACTTGTATTCTTTTGGTGCCTTCTCGAGGGTCAGATGAGTTTTCTCATGGTGGGTGGGAAGTCACTTCTCACCTCCTCCTCAGACAGAGCAGAGGTTGGCAGTCTCGCTTACATTTCCCTTAGTCTTGCTGATAAATATTTGTATTGTTGATGTTTTGGAAGCTGAGTGCAGGAAGATCAAAAATCATGCTTGTCAGCTTTTGGGGGGAGTGAGAACCGGCTGCTTTCCACATGTTGTCTGTGGAATTGCTTCACATGACTGCTCTGTGCTTGGGCACTGCCTTGCCCTTCCATAGAAGATGCTCCAGGCCCTTGGGAGCTCTCTGCACAGGAGTTGGGCGTGAAGGAGCATGGCTGTCTGCTGAGCAGGAGCAGGACCTGGGGACCAGGAGGGATGGATTTTATTCCTGGCTCCATCTAATGTTGGCCACCTGGCTTCAGTGATCAGTGTGCCGGACAGACGTGGTGGAGCATGGCAGAGCAGCGTGTGCTTGATGCCACCTGTCAGCAGCAGACTCTGTCCTCGCTCCATGTTCAGATGGCAGACCAAATCCTGCCTAACACCTTCTTTGGCCCTTGCTACTGCGGAGTCTGTCCCACTTGACTCCTGCTCACAGCAAGGCTGGAGGGGGAGCGGTCACAGTGAGGCTCCAGTGTCCCTCTCTCTGAACCTACTGCGGGAGTTTTTGGCATGCCCCTGAGGGGACCAAAGATTTAAAATCCTTACCCTAACCTATGGGGAAAGTATTCAGGCAGCTTTCATCTTTGGAAAATGCACTGGGTTCTCTGGATGAAAGAGCTATTATTTACCTATCAACAACATAATCCCCCTCCCTCCTACACATTGCAGGCAAGCTCCTGGGGCAAACGGCACTGTAATTAAGAACAAATATTTACTATGAAGGACTAGCTGAGGCCTGGCTGGGCAAGCAGCCATGAGCCTTGTCTGAACTTGCCTTCTGTTTGTTCCCCTTTGAAAGCAAGGAGTCAAAAGTCTTTTGTCAGACGAGTGTTTGTGAGGCACAAGATGGTGGGTTGGGCCTCCGGAGCAGCCAGGAGCCATCAGGGTGTTTGTTCCAAGCCTAGGAAATCTCCCACAGGCAGAGTTACGTGGATCTAGAGGCACTTCACTTTTCTGTTCTGGGTTGCTCTTGGGTAGATCTGCAAGGGCGGGTGGGTGCAAAGATAGACCCACACACAGGGACTGCAGCTGGTGCCATTCTACAAGCAAGTCTGTGGAAATACTTGTCTACTCTAAATTCACAAATTAATTCAGGCTTCGTTTGCATCTACTTTCCCTTTTGATTTCTGTTGCAATTCAAGAATTTGCTTCCCAGGACTCAAGCCCTGGTGCTTACATGCAAGGGAGCTTGGCTGCTGGAGAAAGCATGTCCTTACAAAATTGTTGGGACTGTTTCACAGCTCAAACTTGCAGCCTACTCACCTGTCCTCTGCCACCTTGATCAACAGCAAGAAGGGGTGACAGGGATCTTGCTCATCTGCTGGCAAGGCTCAGCAAGCTGAAGTTTAATAAATAAGTCTATTGTGAGTAACAGAAACAATTGCAAGGATGTGGTGTGTGGTTCAACCAGCTATCACTGCTGTGGTAATGCAACAAGGCATGTGATTAGACTGGGAAATTGCTGTAGCAATACCAAGATTTACAGCATGAGTCCCACAGCAGGAGTAGACGTGGGAGACGTACGCAGATACACAGAGCTTGCAAAAGGACTGAGTGAAGTGTCTGAACAAGGCCACCACTAGCTTCCAGGGTGCTGAGGAAACTGTGGAAGTAATTGGAGAGGTGCCCTGTGGCGTTCTGATATATGTGTGCGCTATAAAATTCAGTTACAACTTGTCAGACTTTTTGAGGAATATGTCACAAGATGGTCTGATTGAAGAGGTGTGGGGTTTATTTTGTTTGTTCATCCTTGTTGTAGAGCTAGTCATGTATTCACAGCAGTTTAACAGCTGAAAATGGAGCATATGGATCCCTGTCCTCCTGAGCTGAGCCTACCTGCCTGGAGCTTTGATCTCTGAGAGGTGCTTTATATATTAGATACCTGGTTTGGGTTTTTAAAATAAAATACTTTGTTCCCAGAGAGAACAGTTTGTTTGAGGCTTTACTATGAATGACATGTCTCCTTTCATTTGGGAGCTTAGGTGCAACACCAGGGAGGAGGCAGATGTTATCTAGTACACCAGGACTGGAAGGGCTGGGAGGAAGAAGGGCTCTCAGCTGTAAACTAGGAAGTCAAAAGCAAAGAAATGAGCTAGAGAGGCCCCACAGACTTGAGGTTAGTGTTCCTTAAGAAGGAAGGAGCAGGCTCAGCAGTGCCTCTCACTGTGGCTTTCTCAGTGCTCACCTCCTGCCTCAGCCCATTAGGTGTGTGCAGGCAGGAAGCAGCTGCACAGCCACTCCAGCTCCTGCTCTGGAACCAGTACATTAGTACTGGTGAAACTCAACGTGAGTGGAACAAAACTTGCTCACCTTTTTTTTGCTTTAAACCCATGCCATCTTGGTTCATGAGTGTATGTGGCTTGTGGATTCAATGTCTAAAATAAATGCCAGAAAAGCTGTCGGGTCTCTGATTTGGCTTCAACATAGTTGTGGTCTGTTCCAGTGTGTCTCGTGCATATGGGCTGTAGGAGGGGAGCCCTGCTTTTGTCATCTTTGCCAGCGAGCCAGGCATCTAGCCTCTCTCTGCCAAGCCTGTGAGAATTTTGTTTGATTTTTTTTTTTTTTAAAAGGGAGAGTGTGAGTAAAGCTGCCTGGAAGATGTGTTGTGCTTTTTGAAAAAGAAGTGGGCATTAAAACTGTGGTCAGAGAAAACAGGGATTGCTTCCTCAGAGGAATTATTCCTGCCTTGTTTTGTTGATTCCTGCTACTGCTGCTCTTTCATGGTCACATTTGCTCCTTGACAGGTTGAGGGATGTGTGTATTTGGAGTAGTGTCCTGAAAAGGTGAGTTTGGCTCAAGAGTGTGCCTCTTTGCCTTGGCTAGTGTAAGATCCTGAAGCCTACTAGACAGAGGTTGTGCAGAGACCTCCAGCATCCTAGTGCAGCAAGCAGTAATCAGGAGTGGGGAGAATATCTTAAAATTGGGATTAGAGGTTCATATCAAGGGCAAGTCTGTCCCTGGGACTATATATACTGGAGAATTCCCTCATTTCTTTAAACTTACTATGTTAAAGAGGTGATTGCTGAAATGCTTGCTACCCCTGTTAGTTTATAGACCAGTTTAACAATTATCATTTGAAAAGGACCTAAGGAAGGAACTCCAGATATTTTTTCCATCTGACATTGCAAAGACCTCATCTCAGGGCACTACTGATTGTGGTGTGTCTTTTGTGACAGTTATTGGACAAATAGGCTAGGTGCTCCCTAGCACTGGAGGTACACACACGATGTTCTGAGATGGAGCACATGAAAGAAACCCGAGGAGAATCTGAGAGTCCCCAGAGAGGTAGAAGCAGGTTGCTGCAGCCTACACAGCACTGGTGAGGAAGAGTTAACTTGCTTCTGTCTGAGCTGAGCCTGGAAGCAGAGGTTGGTTGACTGAACACTGGAAATCCTCTCTTCATGCCAGGTGTATCAAGGATCATCTGGTAAAAATGTGTGTGTGCCTGAGACACAGATCTGCCTTAGACATGCATTAGCACGATTGGAGTTTGCTGTCTGCTGGAGGAGCCAGGTCCCCAGTTGAGCAAAGCCTAACGGAAATTGGATCCAGTCCAGAATGTCTGGATGGCATATGATATTTACTGAAATATGGCATTGCTTGTGTAAGCAACACACCCTTCTCCCTCACTCTGGAAACCATCTGGGCTTCATGTGCGAGCGGTTAGAAACCAGAGCAGGAGAGCATCTGATGCTGTATGGCTCTTGTGATGTGTTTCCCACTCTGGCCCCCTCCATGGGAGTCCCTGCATTTGCAGGCATGGGAGCCTCAGCCATGCCCCGATGTCATCTTAACAAACCGCTGAGGGTTTTCTTCCCTTTTTCTGCAGTGCTTGTAAACAGAGTAGGGTTGTACGAGGCGTTTGCGTAGGGCTTTACTGACAGGGTGAGAGGGAAACTCTTGCCTAGGCCAGACTTTCCTCCATTTCTAGCTGGGTCCACAGCCAGGAGCTTTATTGACTCTACTGATTTTTATACCAGCTGGAGTCAAAGCTCCTGGGAACAAGGAAGGGATGCTTGGCACATCTATGCACTTGCTTAGCGCGTGGTTTTTCCAAAGGGAGCTGAGCACTCTTAGGAGAGTCTTGGGACTGTCCTCTGCATAGCCAGACTGAGAAAGGATTTGCCCAGTTACTATGTTGAGAAGGCAGGAGGGGCCAGGGGAGTAAAGGAAAGTGTCCCCTGCCTGAAATAATGCAAGTTTGGCTGTGCTTTTCATTAGCTTCTGGGATGGGGTTTAGTTAAAGGTAACACCTCTGGAGTGGGTTTCCTCTGCTGTTTTCAAGGCTTTCCTTGTAGCTTCCTCTCTGTCTTGTGTGTGCGCGTTCTGTGGGTTTTGTTTCTTAAAGGGAGTGTCATATGACAGCCCCAGCATCTCTGATCTTTCTGGCAGACTGATCCCTCTTCCTTCCTGAGCTTGATAAACAGTCCAAGAAACTGCGCCTGTGTGCGAGCGCGCGTACGTCTTTCAGAGACCCACAGCTTGCTTCTCCGCCTTTTGGTGTGGTTTTCCTATCCTTCCATCACAGTTTCTGGTGCTTCTCTGCTTTGCCTTCGCATCTCCCCTCTCGCTGTGGTTTGCCTGCTTCGGCTTGACGTGACGATGTGGGTGATACTGGGAACAACCCATTTCTGAGAGCTTTGACCTGTGCTGCCTGGCCACACACCCTGTTGGCACAGGATTTGTGAGGTGGTTAGGGCTTCAGGCACCCTTGACAAGACACTGCAGTGCTTTCTGAGCTCAGCCTTCTCTGTGTGTGTTGGCCAGTTCTCTGTGCAGCAGGGGTGTTGTGGCTTGCAGGTTACCCAGATGCTCAGTACAGGCAGATACTATTAGAAGGAGAGAGTCTTCTCTCTGTGTCAGTGCAAAGCACTGTAGCACAGCAGAGCTCTGGTTCAGAGCAGGACACTAATGCAGTAACACAATGCGAATCGTTCCCGGACTTCAGCTGGCTTCGACCTAATGTGGCTAAAATATAGACAGGTACTAAAACAACCTCTCTTGCTTCAAACCCTGGCAGCTTGTGCTCCTGTGGCCAAAGGATCTGTCTCCATCCATGTGACTGCTGTTGGAAAGTGGCATTGCCCTGCATGGAGACACCCATCAAGGCCCGGGAGGTCTGGGGGCTTGATCTTTGCACCTCTGCTCCGAGAGGTTCTCATGGGCTGGGACTTCATGAAGTGCCTTGGAGCTGTGTAAACTCTCAGGATAAGAGGGGTGTATTTTTCTCAGTTTCTGAAATAGTGCACGTGTTTGAGTCTCATTCTCATCTCCAGGTCACTGCCAGATGCGAGTTCCCAGAACTAGGCTGGACTAGTCTTGTACTGTGTCTTCAGCTCTTCCAGCTAAGTCTGACCCTTTCTTTGAGTGCAGCTGGTGCTTGAGAAGTGACCTGTGTTTGTCCCCATCCTCCAGGGTACGAGGAAGGCTCCCACTTCTCTGTTCTCTTTCTCTGTCTCTGAGAGCCTTGGAGAGATCCAGCAGCTCAGCATTCAGCAGCAGCAGCAGCTTTTAAAGCAGGTCACTTCAGTACCTTCTCTCCCCCCACCCCTTCCTTTTTACTCCTTTGGCAGATTGCCTTGCCTGATTGACTGCATTTCGATTCATCTCTGATACTTAATCTCCTCCCTGGAGAAAGATGGGCAGGAGAGATGCTGTTGCTGCCCTGATGTAGGAATCAAGAGCTGTAGAGTGTTATTTCATTCAGTCCGAAAAAGCCCTCTAATAGCACAGAGGACGTGTTGTGCTGTCGTGAAAGGCGGCTTTGAGAGACCGTGCAATCTGCCCTCGCCTGGCCTTGCGCTGTCTCTTGCTCTAGGACTGGAATCAAAATACGATCTCAGATGCTGCAGCCCAATTGATAGGAGCTGCTTCAACCAATTCCATCTCTGTGTTCTGGAGGAAGACCTTCCTCTCCTCCCTCCCTGTCCTGGTCAGATGACATCCAGGAAACTCAGTGTCCAGACGAGAGGTTGGGTCTTCTGCAGGGATGTGACCCTGTGAAGGAAGCGGTCAGCTTTGTAGCAAGTGGGTGTGGATGAGCTAAGGATGTTGGCACAGGAGAATGGTGGGAGGGAACAGATGAAGTGATGGGCCCCATCTTTTTCAGCCAGCAGGGTTGTCAGGGTCAAAGTGTTGGAATACAGATGAGCAGCTGCGAGACAGAGGCTGCACAGAGCTTTTTTTTGTTGTTGTTCATGCTGAGTAATGCTTGGCCCATTGACTGCCCGTGTCTAGCTGTATGTTGTCCTACAGAGGTGAGAGCTGTGCCCTGTTGTCCTTCCTCTACCCCTGGGACCTTCCACAGTGTTGATGCCTCTTAAGGCTGATCTGCCTCTGGGGCCCCTCTCTTAAGGAACTGAGGACACTGACTGATGATATGCTCTGAGCTTTAAGAGCAGTGGGCAGCCACAAGAGAGGGCTGGGTGTACCAAGACCTCATGTGACTGAAGTACAGAGATTTTTATATAGCCATCTAGAATGCTGCTCTTTACCAGGACACAGCCTCCTGGGGCAGATCTCTGAATAGAGCCAAGTCCTAAATTCGACTTAATTTCTTCTGGCCACTGTTGTCCTAGTCCAGCTCGCATATCAAAGGTTTTTTGAGAGCAGAGTCCTGTGATCTTTTTTTTGCTCTAAGCGCTTGTTCACATTCATAGGGAGTGTCCAGTCTCTTCGGGGAATGGTAGAAGGGGAGGTAGTGACCTTGCCTTAGCTGTGGCTGTGCTCCCTCCCTCCAATCTTTGCTGCCCCAGTGCTTCGAAGGAAGCTAACTGTGGCTTTATTTACATGACACGGGTGGGAATATAATAAAAGGAAATGAAGAAGCCCACACCAAGAGCAATGGCTTTTGTTTGTCACCAACAACATTGCATGTCTGGCCTCACTAAAAAGCAAACGCTGAATGGCTAGCTGCCATCCCATCTTGGGCTCTGGGTCTATGCTCTCATCTGAAGAGAGGAGCAGAATCAGGCCCATTTGCTCGCTGCAGGTCCTGCTGCATAAGGCGGTGGGAATGATGTGGTGCTCTTCCCAAGGAATTCCCGTTGGATGAGGCACGTGTTTAACCGTGGTAGGTCGGGCTCTCCAAGTGTTCTCAGAGTAAGACCCCCTCCTCTTTCCAGATGGTGAAATGTCTCTGCAGAGTTCTCATTCTGGATAGACTTTTTTAACTGCTTGGCCTCTGCCCAAGGGAGTCTGTGTGGCTTTATGGGAAAGGACTTTTAGTTGTACAGTAATGGTATTGTGCACATTTGAACGTGTGTACCCAGCGGATCGTTCAGCTAGGGATGAAATTGCACTGTTGACTGCAAATGTTTGTGCACATGCATTGATTGTGCTTATCTGTAGAGTTCTAATCCTTACTCAGTTAAAGCTTCTGGTGTTATACCTCTGCTTGTTACCCTCTGTCCGGTAAGCCCATTACCACCTCCTTCCCTGCTGCATAGCTGTGCTTGTGGGAAATAAGGGATTTCCTTGGAGTCTGGTGGCTGGCTGATGGTGGTGGAACAGCAGGGCGGAGGACCTCCTCTTGAGGTCTGGAAAAGATCACCATTTTTTTAATGGATCCCTGAAAGGATGTATATGCCCTGTACTTCAGGGAGGTAGACTGGATCTGATTTCTAGGAGTAGGCGTGCAGGAATAGTCTGGATCCAGTTGATGGGATGTGCATGGGCCTTGCTGTGACAAAAGTGGTGTAGGTTCAGTGTTTGATATTCTGGAAAAGCATCCTTGTGGTGTATCATGGCTTCAGGTTATTTTCCAGTCCTACTCTAAAACCTGTTGTGTGACCTTCAGGAAACTCACTGTTACTTATGTGTGCCTCAGGTCTTCTCCTGTCTCTCCTTGGCTGGGTCAGTTCCTTCCATGGCAATGTCCTCTGTTGCTTGGTGTCAGTGCTGTGGCCCTCAGCCTGAGCACAGCCCTCATTTTGAGGTGATAATTTCAAGCCATTATGGAAGCTAAAGCTTCCAAAGGGTCTGGGCTTAAAATCATCTGCTCCAAGGAGGCACATCTGGAAGGGAAGAGGAAGATATAAGGGAAAGTTTGGGTACAAGATGGAGCAGCGTGATTTTTTTATTCAGTACTCTGCTGGCCAAGCAAGGCTCCGAGTGCTGCTCTGGCTTCTTTTTCATCTTCTTTCACTGGGAACACCAGCCCACTTTTCTCCTCTACCTTGGATAAATAGCTGCTGTCTCCAGACCTGCAGGAATACCAGATGGAAAGTGTTCCCCTCCTTTCGGACTCGCTGCACACACAGGGTTCGTTTACAGCACGCTGGCATGTGCTGGTTGTTCAGAGAGCTGAGCAGGCACTGCCTCCTCTGCACAAGCTGAGGCAAGCCAGGCTCCAGGACACAAAAGTAGTAAAGGAGAGGGATTTGCGTGGTGGCTGAACGCAGCTGGTGCGCCTGGGCTGGCAGTGGATCCCAAGCTCCAGGAAGACAATCTACTCAGCCTCAGGACTGTTCCGCTTTTGTCCAGGCCTCTCCAAATGCTCATCAGACACCCCTACTTCAGAGGAGTCCTTGGAAGCAAATACCTCAGGGAGGAAAATTTAACCTGCCACAAGTATGAGGCCACAAAGCAAATTAGTGGCGTGGTTTGTGATACCACCAGATGTAATTTCTCCATCCATACTTGGCACTGTTAAGTACCACTGATTTTCTAGTAACAGTCATACTTTAAAGGGGGAAAAAAACCCATTCTTGCATTCCATCCAGCACTCACCTTCTCTCCTTGATATAACTGCTTACAGTGAGAGGGCTTTCAGAAGGAATGGGGAACTGGCAGTGGTGGGAATTCCTGCAGGAGAAAAGGCAGGGTGTGGAAACATGTTGGTACACAGGGAGAGTAATGTGGATGGCAGCAAGGTGCCCAGGAGGGCACCTATGTGCTCAAATCTCCCACTGGAACTCCAGCAGCCTTTGGTAGAACTGGAGATGCAAAGTGCAGAGCAGTCGTAATCTACACCCCTTGTGGAAGAGTCAGGAAGAGGACTTTTCCATCACTGAACTATTTTCAAGTGGCACAGCTCTGAGGTAAGTGTTTCTGGAAACATGATGGGTTTTCCTCTTGCTCTGCAGGATCCCCTTGCCTTGATGATGTAAATGAGTTAAGGGCTAAAGGTATTGCAGTTGGTGCCACACTCACCTTGGCTTCCTGCAGGGCAAGAGACCCCTCAGCCTTCAAAGTGGTAGAGAGGTGCCTTGGGACATGGTGGGGAGGGCTTTGCTGTAAGATCTGAGCTGTTGCTCAGCAGACCCCTACCCACCACATTTGAGAAGCGTATGCATGTACTGTGGCAGTGATCAAGGCCAGGTGGGTGCTCAGACTTGGTTTGTCCTTCTGTCCTGCCCTCAGGTCTCTGCGGGTCGGTGAGTTTGGCTCAGGTTCAGACACAAGGAGGGAAATGAGCTCACCCAATTCTGCTGCTTTGGAGGGCCCTGCTCAGACGGGCAGTGCCGTGGACTCCAAGCTCTGGAGACCTGATGCTGCTCCGAGGCCACCAGACTTGCAAAGGAGAAGAGGGCTTTGTTTAGTTTGCTGATATGTAGAAAGAAGTCTGTCAAAATAGGGATTTGGAAAGGGGAGGGGGGAGCAGGAAGTCTTCCTGTTGGCATTTATTAGAAGGGAAATGAGTGGTTTATGTCTGGGGGCCCTGCTGGATGTGCAGTGCTCGGGGACAGTGGTGTAGTGCAAGGCTCCTGACTTTCTGAGCGCAGGGTGCAAAGCGATGTGGAGTAAGCAAGAAAGGGCTAAATATAGAAGGCTCTGGCTCCCATCCTGCAATGGCCGCTCTGTCCTCGCTGCAGTCCTGGAGGCAGCAAGGTCTGCCTATTGTTCCGGTCACATTCTTGTGTCCCACGATGGGGCCTCTGTGATGGAATAAAATGAAGAGAAACAGATGGAAAAACAATAACCCAAGAAACAGGCCCTGAGCTTTGCTGGAAGCTTCCAAAAACTCATAAATCCCCAAATGCATTTGTGCTGGATTAGGGAACTGAAGCAAAGCAAGGGCCAAGTACTTGCCTTCCTGTATCCCATGTGCTCGCCTTGCACAGAGACAGCTCTCTACGGGGGCTTTGCTTTGCAACTGATGACTGTAGTGGCAGCTCTGTTTCTGTAATCTTTTAAGTCTGGCAACTTCCACAGCTGCCTTTTCTTTGCAGTCTTTGACCTTTTTGTCTTGCAGGCTCCCGGGTGAAGTGACTGCACAAGGCGCCAGCCCACCTTTCCATCCTTCTCGTCTGCAACTGAGCTAGCTGCTAGCAAACCTGGTGGGACCCTTGCGAGGCAGTGGTGCAGTCTCTCTGAGTTGCTGGTAAGTGCTCTGTAGAAAGGATTAACCATCAGTGACTGTGAACCTCTTGGAAGAAGAGAGGGACTGACCTGAGTGCTGAGCAGGGAGCATGACCTGCCTGAAATAACATGTTTGTGACCGTGAAGGAGTCAAAGTAGTTGGAAGTCCTTACCCAGCCACAATTCACTTTTTGTTCGTGTTTGAAGTCGGTGCATGATGTTTCCTCAGCAGGTTGTTGCTATCTATGGTATCCTTTCCTTGAGTGTGTGCGTGCAAAACCCTTGGCAAGCAGCAGGGAGGATGGATGACTCTGGAGGCGAGTGAATGAAGTTTGGTGCTTTCTGCAGAACTCTGCCTTAGCTTGCAGAAAGTAAACTATTTGTTTACTCACCTACTTGTCTGTGAATTGGCTTTGCTCACACTCAGCTAGAAACTGCAACCGTTTCTTTCCCTAAAGCTTATTTGATGCTGTCTTTTTGCGATGAAGCAGTTCCCCAGGAGATCAGGCTGGTGTTCCAGCTGTCACAGGGGAAGAGTGAGGCTGTGCTGTGGGGAGCAGGGGCTGAAATGAAATGATATCTTAGTTTGAACCAGCCACCTTGTGAAACCTCATCGTCAGGCCATGAAGCAGGAAGAACTGCACATGCTGAAGCTGTGCTGCTGCAGCTGTGCTGTTACAGCATGGGAGCCGAGTTGTTTAAAGCCAGATAGAGATTTATATACCAGTGATCTCCATCCTTGTTAAAATTCCTCTTTTCTCCCCCTGTTCCTTCCCCTCAGTGTATATTCTTTCAGTCACCCTCCTCCCTGATACATTGGCTCTTTCCAGCCATTGCTTCATATTAAACAGCTGTCAGTGCTTTGAGTGGACAGATATACCCCTACACAAGGAAAGAAATGATAAAACTGTTCATGTGCTGAAGTGGCTTGGTTCAAAGCTGCTGAAACCACCAACCAGGCTCACATTCTGTTTAATCTCCTTTGAATTAGGCTTGATGTTACTCAGGCAGAGGAATTTGCAGGAAGAAGGTTTTCTGTGTGGCTGGTCCCTCTACTAGGGGATATTTTGTACAGACAGATGTGTACTCCAGGATTGTAATTACGTAGTTAACTTTATCGTTCCTTGCATTTGAGTGGAAGATTTTTATTGTTTTTCATTGAAACGAGTGTTTATGCTCTTTGGTTATTTGTGTATGTGAAAGCACATAGGAACCCCCAAGTTGCTGGTAAAAAGCAAACTTTGAATCGACACAAAACACCGTGTTGTGCAGAGGAAAGCACATTGCTTCCTTTGACTGAGTGTTACGCTGCCAAACTTGTTTCGTATCATTTATCCCCCGTGCGCTGCAGCGCTGTGATGCAGCTGATGTGCTTTCGTGTCTCTGCTTCTACAGCCGGGTATAAGGAGCAGGCCTAACAAAGTGTGTTTCAAAGACAAGGACAGTGAAGTGCAAGTGGCTGCTCCTCTAGTCCATGGGTTTGCTTGTGCCACCTTGGAGGACTGTTCTCGGAAAGCACTCTGAGGAGAGGGAACTGCTCTTGCCAGCCCTGTGGTGCTGCAGGAAATGAATCTTCCTGTTTTGTTACCCACCTCGGTTCTATTTAGGGCAAGCCCAGCTTCCTGCTAAGAGCTCAACAAGGGACTGATGGAGGTAGATTTCGTGAGGGATGTAAAATATGTCCTCCTTTCTTTGGTCTTGGAACCACTGAGAGCCTTTTCATGCCATCTGAATGGGATGTGGGAGGAAGCAGGGGAGGAGGAAAAAGACTGCAGGATGATTTTCTCTTTTAGGATCTGACTCCCATTCCTGTTGTCTCAGGGGAGAGTGGTTTACACCACCAGCCAATGACCTTTTCTCAAATGCAAAGTAAGTATTTTCTCAGCAGACTAAGCATTGTAAAAGAAACAGTAGAAGGCAGGAAGACTGCATGTATCTGTAGATATCTTAGGTCCAGTACCACAGAGCTAGGGTGAGTAACACCAGTGAAGCCAGCAGAAAGAGACTTCTCTGCCTTTAAGAGAGGCAACTGCACAGTTTGTGCAGACGTGGGGAGAGTGGAGTCTGGCTCACAAAGTGAGGAACAAGGAAAGAAAAGTGATGGTCTTCAGGAGGTGTGAGCTTGTGTAGCTCAGAGGTGAAGGAAGGAGAGAATCCTCATTTGCCTTGTCTCACTTCTGAGGTGCCAGCTAAAGCCTTTTTTCTGTGTGTAGTCGAGTCACTTTGGTCAAATGGAGTTACCACAAAGAGAAAAAACAAACCAACCCCAAGCCAGCACATAGTGAGGCATAAACAGTTGAATCCTCAATTAATCAGCTGAACGCATGGAAGAAAAATGTTTGGGCTTGAATGAAGTCTCGAATTCCATTGGGGTGGGATGGCATTCAGTAATGCCATACTGTAGTGTTTTGGTTTGGAAACAAACCAGAGTTGTTTAGTCCTTTCTTAACCTTGAAGCTGTTCTGTAATTTGCAATTTGAAAGTGCAGCCTGGGGGAGCTGATAGTGTTTCACTGTGCCTGTTCCTTGTGCTACACACAACCCTGTTTGGGGTTTTTTTGTGAGAGCTGGTGGGTAGGTCTGCCTTTTGGAGGCATGTGAGCTGATTGGTTTCACAAGCAAAAATGAAAGCAAGCAGAACTATCTTCATGTTCAGAGCCCTACAGACCCCTTGGCTCTCAAGAATATAGTGGCGGAAGAAGCTGGGAGTGATTGTGTGAAAGCAGGAGCCCACATAAACGCGCTTGCGCTTTATTGCTTATATGATCTGACTTGCAGAAGGAAGGAATATTTCTTTTTTGTGTGTGTGATTTTTAGATAGTATTAAAACTTGCTGTAGCCCCGTTCCCAGATGCCCAACTCAGTTTTGAATTCGCACTGGTATAAAGTCATCTTCTATGCAGTTTTGAAATAGATTCTCTAAGAGTGATTTTGCCCTTGATATGGATAGTTTGGTTTGCTTTAGAGCTCCACACTATCTTGGAACTAGTTTATCTTGAAGCAGGAAGGATTCTCGCTGCAGTCCCTCAAGGCCTGTTGTGCTTGTCCCTCTAAGATTACGGTGCTTAGTTGGAGGTATGCACTTTTGGGGAAGAGTAGTCAGAGGAGTAACTTGCCCAAGGGTGTGGAGGTGCTTGGGCAGGCATGGTGAGAGCAGACTGTAGCAATCCTGTTGCTGGAGCCAAAGGCTTCACCGTCGGCCAGCTTCTTCCTTGCTTCCTAAGCCTGACCTGGCTCTTGTGGTGTGATGCCACTGTGATTTCTGCTTACAGCCTGAGAATGACCACGTTTGTTGTTCCTTGAGCAGTCATTTAGCTTCTCCAGTGGAGAACAGATAGAAACAAGTTGAGGCTTGACTTGTTCTACTTATAACTCTAAGCACCTAAAGTGCACGTGGCTGTAATGCTGTAGCAGGTACAGCATCATTTCAAATTTAAGAGATAAGGACTCCACCTTCCCACTATCAAACCACACTATAAATCAGTGCAGTGCTGCCAACATATTCTCTCCTGCATATTGATGTATGCGTGGTTTTTTTTAAATAGTAGCTACTGTCCAGTCCAGTCTGCCCCTTCCTGTGTAACAAACTGATGTCTGTGTGGCTGGAAGAGCACCAGGAATGGCTTCACCAGATACAGAGCAATGGCAAATCCAGCCCATGATGTGTGTTAGCAATGCTAACAGCTTACCCCTTTCTCCTGCTCCTTGTCTCTCCTGACAAGAGTAATGGAAAGTTAAAAGAATTATTTAACATATAATAGATATTTAAAGAAACACTTCTTCCTGTAAAGTGTATGCACGGTTATGGACATCGTAAGGAGGAGCATTTTGTCTTTAGCTCCTGAATGACGGGAACTCATAACACAGTAAATTACACCAATATAAAAGTTAATGTACTCAGCTTTAACACAGATATTTGACTGTTATTATCACTATCCAAAGTGACATCCATCACAGTGACATGCACCCAAAAAGGGAAAAACCAACCTGGTATAGTTGTGTCTAATAACCCCAATTACAGAGCTCTTCTAATGCCTTTTTTATAGCAGTTTTGCAGCTCTGTATTATCTCCTATTAATGTGATTTCTCTCCTATCTATAAATTTCTCAGGATTGCCTCTTCCCCTCCATTTTCCTTAATTGCTATTTATTATCCACATGCTTCCCATAAAACAAGGCTATAGGTGACATAGAAAGATTGATGCTGACCTAGATAGAGGCCCACCCCCAGCTTTTTTCTTTCCTCTCAGCAATAATGTGCTTGTTACAGTGTCGAGGAGGCTTTGTTAAAAGGTTCGGCTTCTCCTAGCAATTGGTGCTAAAAATAGTCTCATTAGCTGAAACTTTGCTTGATCAGCAAAAGACTGCTTGGGAAGCTGGTACTGGGGTGGACTGAAGACTTAAAGAAACTCCATCCCGTTGCCCTGCCAGCTCTAGGACTAACGCAGGCCTGCAAGGCACCGCACCACCAATGCTTTTTGTCTGTCACTCTGCAAAAGGAGGCTTCTCCATCCTCGCTGGCTGGAGTAACTGTACCTGATGATGATATTCCTCACGTAGGTTTGGGGGTTTATTTTAGTGTTTGCATGTAGAGGCCTTTCCATGAGCAACTGAGTGCTCTGAAGGCCTTGCAAGGCTGCAGTGCTTGTGAGTGCTCCTCAGGGCTTGAGTACTGAAAAGCAGCCATCTCAGAGGGGACAGGTATGGAGCAGTCCTGGCTCACTGAAGTCAAGGGCTTTAGGACAATCTGTGCTGCGCTGTAGGCTGCTTTGCTGTGGCTCTTTCCAAACAGCTTTGTGCAATTCTGTGCATTTCACAGAATCACAGAATGATAGGGATTGGAAGGAACCTCTGGAGATCATCTAGTCCAACCCTCCTGCCAAAGCAGGTTCACCTAGATTAGGTTGCCCGGGATTGCATCCAGGGGAGTTTTGAAGGTCTTCAGAGAAGGAGACTCCATAACCTCTCTGGTCAGCCTGTTCCAGGGCTCTGTCATCCTTACAGAGAAGAAGTTTTCCTTCAGAGTCTGCTGGGGCTTCCCAGCATGAGTAGTTCATTTCTGCCTGTCCAGGCTTCAGGAAGTCAGCAGAGTGCACTCATCCCCACTGCTTCACCCTCTGGGTCAAGGGCCCTGCTGAGGAGGACACATCTGTGACATCAGTGGAGACCAGGGGCAGCTGCACATGTTGGGGATCCTTAGGAGTAGCCAGGTAGTACCCAAGGAGAAAGGAGAATGAATTACTTTCCCAGGAGTCAGTTGCTTCTGTTTTCTGTCCTCCTATGGCTAGGAAAGCTTGACCCTGTTGGACAACACTGGTACAGGAGCAGTGGGTTTCTGCAGCTCCAACTTGCTCATGCTTTGCCAGCCTTTGCCTTTGCTCTGCTAGGAGACTCTTCTGCATGACAAAGGATGTCTCATTATCTCCTGTCCAAAAGGGAAATGCAGCTCATAGAGTAATTATCTCTGCCATCCTCGCTGCCTTATTTCTTACCATGTTAGCATAATCATAATTAACCACAAAGCCTTTTTTTTTTTTTTTCCTCTCTACCTGCCTGGTCCATGCAGTTGTACCGCACTGAGTGACTGGGGCATGTTTGAAATAATGCTGTGCCCATTTCTGTCTACCTTGAGCTGAGAGGAACTCTGCCCTTGGGGAAAGCCTGAAGGAATGGTCCAGCTCCCCCAGACAGGCATGGGAGGGAGTGGGCGGCAGGCTCTTTGCCTCTCCTTTCCCAGACTGTGACATGAGCCCTATAGAAAGAGCTGGTTGTGGGGAAGTCCTTTGAAGCTGTCCATAAGACTGTGCAGGCAGCTGGCAGGGATGGCCTGCATGGTGCTGCTGGAGGAAGGAGGCACATGGCCCCTCAACTATAGCTCTGTTTATCTTACTAGCTTTTGGTGGAGTAAGATTTGTGGTTCCTTCAATTACTTTTTTTGTCATTTACCTGTGTTAGTTTCTTAGTACCCTCACTTTGGTTTTGTCAACGTTAGTAATGAAAAAAAACCCATCAATAAATAGTAACTCTGAGCCTGCTTTGGTAATGGGCTGAGCTTCGGTTAGTGAAGGAAAAGCTTACACTGAATGCCATGTTATTAATGAACCACTAGTCTGATTGTCTCATTACTGCTCTGAAATGTTGTTTCTATGACCAATATGTAAAACCCTTATGTGTGTGGATATATGCAGCAATATAAGGGATTCAGTAGCATTTCTAAAGGCCCCTCAGTGGCCTCCAGTCTGAACATCCTCCAGAACTTGTTTCTGATTCAGTACAACTGGGGCATTCCCAGGAAAGGCTCATTTTCTCAGCTTTTTTTCGCTGCCTAGGCTTATAGCAGTGGTGGGAGAGCAGGGAACAGCTGGAATGATTACTGGTAATTATCTGTCATCCTTGTCAGTTTGATCCTAGGGCTGCACCTTGGCCTGGGAATTGTGCGTGACTTTGGCCGTGCAGGAGCAGAGGCAAGAAGGCTGCAGATGCTTCTGTCAAACTGCGGCTCTGCAGAGCGGGAAACTCCCTCTTCCTCCTCCCCAGGAGGCCAGGAAACCAGCAGAGGAAGAGAAGTCAGCATTCTCAGTTGAGGATCAGTACTGGTAGGTGGGCTGGGAGGCAGCTGGGCTGCCCCTGTTCACCTCAGTGCCATCAGCCCTGCTCATCTTGACCAGAGCTGCAAAAGCTGCAGCCAGAGGGGTGTGCTGGAAAGGGCCTGCTCTGGCCTCCTTGCCAGAGAGCCCCTGATCTGGCTCAGACCGCCATGGCTGTGAGGCACCTTGCTGCCAGGTGCACCTTTGGACAAGGGAGGAGCTCTCCACGCAGCAGGACACTGAGCAAAGGAGGGAAATGTCTGCAGGCTCGGGGGCTTGCCTGGACTTCCCAAGCAGCTACCTGGGCTGTATGACAGCAGCAGAGAGTATGTCATTCTCATCCTTGCTTGTTTGATATGGCCTCCTAACGACCTGCCATGTGGCCTTCTGAGCCCAGGCGGGAAGAATAGTTACTGTGCAGCCAGATGGTTTCATTTTTTTCAGGGAGATTAATTAGCTACCATTGACTGGCCCAGCCTCAGCATCTGAGAAGCAAGTACTTATGACAATAAATGAGCTGTCACTTGTCCCCTCCTGAGCCCGCTGAAGGAGTTCAGTGGACTTTTCCTCAGGCTCTCAGTACATAGATGTTGTGTGCTGACATGTTACCTGCCTCAGTTATAAGGTGTCTGTTGAAGCTTGTGTGATGATCATGTAGGTGTTTTAAGGGAGGATTGACCAGAGTTTGGACATATTTTCTGGATCCCCTGCATCTGTGAGTAACAGCTTTGCTGCCAGCTTCATTGTACCCCCTCTTCCTCCACAGAGGAAAGACTTCTGAGCCTGCTGACAGTTGCCCAGTTGTGTGGGATGCTGGCAGAGGTGTGACTACAGAGAAGTGCTTGTGCTTGTCTCCTGGGAGCCCCCACAGCTCTGCAGAAACACTCTCAATAGCTACCAGTAAGTAAATATTGAAAGTATTAATGTCTTGGGTCAGACGTTGTACAGCTCATGTCTTGTTGGGCCTTAATGAATGGGAAATGGCATCTGGAAAGGCTGTTAACTTGGCTGTACTAAGCAGATGACGCTGAAGGTAAAAAATGTATTTAAAGACTATTCTTTCAAGCCATGGCTTAATTTGGAGATCTTGAAGCTTGTGTGATGGACATGTAGATGTGTTGAGGGAGAACTGACCAGAGTTTGGGTACAATTTGAGGATCCCTTGTTTCCATAAGGAACAGCTCTGCTGCCAGCTTCATGATGTCCCCTCTTACTACCACAGAGGAAGGACTGTCAAAAGCACTAAATTAGGTGTTCCTGCCAAACTGGAGATTTTATGGCAATTGCTGTATAGGGAAGAAAGACTAAGATTAAGGCAGCCTCTGGACCTTCGGAAACAAAAGGTTCAGTTACACCATAGTTTCCTACACATTTGTTCTGAAATCTGTGCCCAGTGCTGAAGCACATGGACCTGTCTGTTCAGTTCCTCACTCATGGGCAATGAGGTTTAGCTCCTTCCCTTTATGCAAGTCTCCTCTTGTTTCCTGTACCCATTTGTGACCTTCTTGGGAGGGCTGGAAGCCCCAGGGTTTTCCCTTGAGGGATGATTGCTCATCCTTGAATACGATGTTTACTCTTGCCTGTAATTGCATGGGGCTTGAGCAGTGCCAAACCCTAACTGTGCTTCCTTCCCATCTCATTGCTTTCATGTAGAGACATGGGTGTGTGAATTGCTTGGGGAGGTTCAAGCTGTGGCATGATAAGCTCCATCTCCAGGCACTTTCCCAATCTAGTTTGTCAGGAGCAGGTTCTGCTTCTTGTTGTCCGTTCATTGCAATACCCAGTATACATCAGGGTCTACTGGCCTTCCTTTGCTTCCCTACCCACCTCTAGCTCACAGTATATTCAGAAACCAGTTACTGGTTTTAAAATTGTTGGACAGGCATCCTTTATTCAACTTTGTAAAATGAGGAGGGTTGGTGCAATGGAAGGGAAAAGACCATGGGCCTGTTCCAGTATTTATTTTGCTTATTGGAAAACTAAAACATTTAGCAGACTGCTTTCAGAAACCAGCAATCCCTAAGCTAAAAAGACACTCATTGGTTTTTCCCCTGAGGACTCAGTGACATTTTTCAAAATTTTCTGTGCACAATAATTGTGGGGTTTTTATCAGATTTTTGTCCTGATTTGTGACCACAATGAAGTTTAGGAAACTATTCTTTATTATGGGTTAAAAATATTCTATGAATCTGACTGCTTTCCTTGATTACTGGATCATACTGTCATTCTTCTCCCAGTTGCGAAACAGCATTGTAAATGCTGCTTTCAGGCTCTGCAGGATGTGCCCAAAACGTCTTGGAGAGCTACTGTCTCTGTCTTCTATTGCTCAGCTCTGTTACTGGGACCCTGACAGAGAAACTTAGGGATAGATGCCAGAGAGAGGGAGAGAGAGAAAGTGGTATCTGAACCCCCTCCTCCTTCAAGGTCTGTCTCTTTCCTCTCTCTTCCCCGGACTCCAGAAATGGAAGTTTGTTTCTGGTGGTTTGCTTTTGCCTTCTTCAAAGCTCAGTGTTGTCAGAAGTTAGGGAGTAAACTTCTTTCCAGTCTTTTTTTTTTTTTCTTTTTCAGATATCTCTTCTTGTAGCGCTTCAGAACTGAGGAATGAGTGTGACAATGTTAAAAGTCCTCCTGAAAAGTGATCTCTGATACATCCATATTAGCAGACTGCAGAGGCTGTTTAGTGTTGCTTCAAGGATCGGGGTAGGGGAGGGAGGAGGAGGTTTCCCCTTGGAGGATTCTCAGAAAATCTTTGCTTGCTTTGGAGGCATGGAGTTGACCTTTGGTGGCACCAGAGAAGATCTGGAGATGGGAAGGTGACCTACAGAGACACTAGATATCTGGTGTTGGCTTAGCCTGGTCTCCAACTCCCTAAAAGCATATGAGCAGAAGGTCAGGAGAATACCTAGAGGTGCGGGGTCCTAAGAGACCTCTGAGTACAGACCCAATGAAGCCACCCATACACTGTATCAATGCAGACCAATGTATTTTCATATTAAGGGAAAGTATCTCCTAGATAGAGGGGGCTGCTTAGCTTCCAGACTCGATTCACTGTTGAGATGGGGAAGGTATGGCTGTCTTCTAGGAGCTGAACCATGATGGTTGTCGAGTCACTGGTCAGCCTTCAGGCAATGGTGGCTGTAGGCAACTATTTACCTCAACTAAATCTGAGCTCTGGACTGTGAGTATGCAGTACCCATTGTGTTACCAGTCAGTTGAGCCCTACAGCATGACCCTGTCTGTTGCTAGAGAAGGCCTCAGATATCCTCTAAGGCACCTGAGAGATGGTCAGGTTAGGTTAATAAAATAACCTCTGCATGAATTTTTTTCTTCATCCTTTCCCAGAGGGGCTGTTGCCTTTCTGTTTGTTCTCTTAGGACACATGGTGGCATTTCATTTCCTTTGAGGTCAATTGATTGTGGCCTTAGCCTACCAGAGAACATGGTTTCTCACTGCTCTACAGTGAGACTGGAGGGTTTTTAAAGAACACACCAGAATTCCTCCATGGTTATGGATTATAAGGCAGAAGTGATCAAGTAAAATCTATGATGCATCATACAGGAGGGAACTGCAAGATGCTGTTAATCCTAGCACAGGAGCAAATGACCATGTGAGATGGAAGACTGCAGAGAAAAGAGCCTAAATATATTTATCTGTTTCCCATTTGTTCTTAAAACAGATGTCTTAAGGCATGACATTATTTTCAAAAATCCAGTTTCGTTTTCAGTTTATCGCCTGAACTTTTGTAACTAGATGTGTAAATAACGCACAAAGAATATTGACTATACTCCTGAATGTTCAACTGCCGTGGCAGTGTGCTTGCAAATATTGTGTGCAACGGCAAGGGAAAAATCAGGCTTGCTCTGTATTTGTTGCATTTCCCTCAGTTTAGCCACTGGAAGCAGCTTGAGTCAGCTTTGCTTCATCTCTCTCACACCCTTAACCCAAAGCTGCATTGTTTAGGCTCCTAGTAAAACTGGTTGGGAAGCTTTTGACATCCTTATTTATTAGTAAATGCTGTGTTATGTAGATGATGACTTTTAAAAGAGAAATGTAAATTTTGGTTAAACTTTTTGTGGCTACCCCTTGTATACAGAGACACCTGCTCACTCTAGTGCAGCCTGGGATCAGACACTCAAGCTAAGGTCTGAAAATTCTTACCCCTAGATCCATCTCCACAGATCCTCAGCCTCTTTCCCTCTCAGTTTTGGACTGTTGCCTCTTCTTGGACAGATATGTGGGGTTGGATATGCTCTAAGCTGTGGAGTTCCTTTCTTTTTCCTTTATTTTTTTTTTTAAGAGTTTGAATTTCTGCCACATCAAATGTTAAACAATCAGTCCCTGAAATACGTTGCAAAAGGGCAAATATTTTTCTCTGGATGACTTTTAATTCATGACTGAGAGAGAGGGAGTCCTTCCAAGAGATTAAGGAGGAAAAAATGATATCTGCCCTTGGATTGTGAAAGTTTCTGCCTTGGAGGGGGCTCTTTGAGACTCCTCTCAAGACCTGCCCGTTGTTGCAGTTTGCAGCAAGCCAAAATGCTTCTTGCCACGCTTGTGTGGCTGCTGGAGGGAGCTAGGTCTGGACAACTGCATGAGATTTTAGATCTGATTTAGCAATTGGTAATCAGCGCCCAAAATCGTGGCACAAATTGAAGCATCTAAGAAATCTAGGATTGGAACTGGTAGAGCATTGTTCTGCTTGAAAGTTTGCTAACATAGATGCAACTGGAGGCAGCAGTTTGCCTCACTTTCTGTATCTACATTTGGGCAAGGCTTCTGATTGACAGGAGTGAGCTCATCTGGTCTCAGGAGTGAAATCTTGCCTGTTTTATCTGTAGGAGGTAAGAGCCGTATGTACCATGTTTACTTCGTTGTTGTTGTTGAGAAATAAGTCTTTCACCTCCAAAACAGAAAAGTCCTGTTGTGTCTGTGTGTGAACAACCACAGACTGGAAAGGCCAAATCTCTTGCTTTTCCTGTCCCCAGAGACATTCTGCAGGGAGCTGCCTTTGCTTGCCTACGTTTCCAGCTTCCCCGAAGGACTGTGTACGCAAAGCTCTTCATGTCTGACCAGCTGAGCTCTGAGTTGGATTTATGCACAGATTGTTTGAAGTTCAGGCATAAAACCTAGAAGGGTTAATTTTATTTTGTTTTTCCTTCTTAAGGAGGGCTGGGAGTCCAGGCTGCCAGAATTGGTTGGACTGACTTGTATATCTTCCGTCCTGAAGCCAACTGACAGTTTTAAACCATCTTTAAATCAAACCTTTGTGCTTAAGATTTACTGGGAGCTTTTTAGAGATGAACTGCAAAATCTGGTGCTTTCCACATGGAAGATGTGAACCTGGCTTCCTGTGCGCTGACAGAAAGTGGGGCTTTCAGGTATATATTCATGTGTACATGCTGCTGAGCCCGGCGGTGGTGAGAGACACTTCCACATGGCCCTGCTCAGAAAGGTGAGGTGACTTAGTGTTCGAAGGCAGATCCTGTGAGCCTCATGGATTTATGGGAACGAGGGCCCTGAAGTGGGTGAATGGGACAGGTACCTATAAATACAATGAGCTAGTCATGCACACAGAATAGCTCCATCTAGCTTTATAAATAACAGCAGCCTTTTAGGTTTCCTAGGAGGTCTGGCAGTCTTACAAATGAATGTGCTGCTAGTTGTCTGAGACCAGACATCAGAAAGCTGCCCATGAGTGCTGTTGGCCCACTGTCTCTTTTTCCCTGACCCCAATTCCCTCTCTCTTGGTGGGTTGTGGTTTTGGGTTTTTGGGGTTTTTTTTGCTGTTTTTAGTTACTGAAACACAGACCCTGCCTGGCCTGCAATCCTGACTGTTGCTTGCTGAAGAGGAATGATTCATCAGGCCCAACCTGATAAAATTGTGCAAGCCAGCCACCAAAGTTAATCAGACCAAAAGGGAAGGGAGAAGGGAAGGGAAAAACAAAAGCAAAAGGCCCCAGAGCTAGTTCTAATTTTCGAATCTCCCCTGGGAATTTAAAAACGCTTGTATTACATGTTCTCAGCCCGGGTTCTCCATCCTCCTCCAGCCTTCATTGGGAAATCTGAGAGCAATCCAGGCGATGGGTTTTAAAGTGCAACTTCCGATGTTGCAAGGCAGAGGAGCGTGATTCAACAGGCCCCTGCCTACCGGCCGATGGCTCATTCATGGCGCCTTATTTGTTAATAGCGCTGGGGAGCAGGCGGCTGCGGTTGCAACCTGCTAATCACTTCCACTCAGATTTGTTGTGTCACACCAGCAAGGATTGAGGTGAGGGGGCTGAGGAGCTGCTGACATGAATCATGTGGTGCTCTGCTGTGTAATTAGGAGGGAGCCCTGTGGTTCTTGGTGCGCTGGTGAGATTTCTCAGGCCTGAAACATAACAAAGACTGCCACCCACTTCAGCGGTGAATTGGCACCATCCTGGCTGGACACTTGCTGGAGGCCTGGTTGCTTGGGATCGGGGAGAACTGGGGTTGGCCAGCTAGGGCAAGGCTGAGAGCTAGGTCGCTGCCATGACAGGAGAATGGATCTAGGAGGAGGGAGAGCGACAGCCGGGTGGAGAGTGCCTGGGGTGCTCTGGGAGAAGGCCATCACTCCCTGTCTGCTGCATGGCTGCAATAGTCCTGCTCATGTCCACCGTGTGACTAAATGAGGCAGAGTTGCACAAGTGGTTGCAATGGGGTGAGCCTCTCCCCTGCCTGTTTGCTGTGATGCTCAAGGGATTCCCAGGGCACTGCTTCCACGTCTGAAGCTAAAGAATATCCTTCAGTTTCTCTCAGGTGGTTGCAGCAGTTTAGTTGGCAGTGGGGTGCCATGCAGGACTCTCTGGCTTCAAGCCCACCATGGCCACAGACCCCTCTTGGCCACCTGTGCTGTTGGGGGCTAGTGAGAGAGGATCACAGTTCCAGTCACCTTTCCTGCCAGTTCATCTAGGTGTTCTTTGCATCCTTGGTGCTTTTGGCTTCAAGAGTTGTGCCGAGCTCTTAGTGAGCATTAGGAAGCGTATTAAACCCTGAAACCTTCACACCACCAATGGCCTCCTTCCAGAATGGAGAGACTAATTAGTGAGAATGCTTCAAGGGATTTCATCAAATTGTCTGTGATTCTCTCTAGCCTCTGAGTCCACATTACAATAAAGAGGCATTTCCTTTACTCTCTCTCATTTTAGGTTAATTCTAGTTTAGTTCAGTTCCATTTTGGTGTATTTGTTATTTAACAATATTGTATCAAAACAATATCTCCACATGATTTTAATTTAGAATTAAATTCCTGTGATACTGTCAGGAGAAAACCACATGTCAGACCCTTAGCTGCTGTGAATTGGCAACAATCCATTGACTTCAGCAGGGCAACACTGATTTATTCTAACCAAGAATATGGCCCACCCTTGCTTCAAAGGAAAACCCATTTCTCACCCCAGTTACTGCATATCAATGTGTCTAAACCACCTCCTTTTACTTTTCACCATTTGTGTCATCTTGTTTGTGTTTTCCTCTACTCCTTATTTTTTGCTGGGGCAGTAAAACTTTTCCGTTGGAGGTAATTTCACTCTACGCTCACAAGCCTGGGCACAGCTGAGTTTTGGGAGAATGGGTTTAATGTTGCACTGAATATGAAAACTGAGCTGATCTTCTGCAAATAAGGCATCTGGCTGTAATGTTTTAGTTCTTGTACACAACCTTCATGCTATACAAGGTGGGGCAGAAGGGGGAGGTATTTTCTCTTGTTTTCTGTTCTTTATATGATGCTTGAAGAAGCCAAGGGTTGGTGTGTGATTGCACTCTTCAAGTCAGAGAGCACCTGAAGAGCTGGGTGCCTCTTGAGACAGAGTAGAGGAATTCAGACTGGCTCTTGTGCAACTTCTCTGCAAGAAGTGCCTTCCATGGGCTAAATGAGAGTCACTTCATTTTTGTGAGAAAGTGTCTGCTTTCCACAGCATGGTTATATTTTTGTGTTAGCACTGTCAAACTGCTTTGTTTGAACACCACAGATGGCATCTGCGTTATCCAATATCTTCCTTATGAGGGGAGACACAATAGTGTGTGAGAGAGGGAGCCCAGCTCTGGACCATCCAAATGGTGCCAGGAGCTGTTATGCCTGGCTCAGGGCAGGACGACCCTGACTGTGCATCAGTATGGTCCAATTTGACAGAAATCCTGTGAAGTTAATGGCCTCTGCCTAGGCAACACTGCAACCTCAGCCACCTTCCCACGGCAAAAGGAAGAAAGCCCCTTTTTGACAGGTAACAGGAAAACCAATGATGTATAATGTCGTAGGTTGGGTGTAACTGCTACCCTTCATTTACTGCAGTTGTAAGAAATTATTAACACTCCTTTGTGGAATTGGGGAACTGAAACAATGGGTGCCTCCACCCCAAGCACACGTCACTGCCCAAAACAAAGGCACAGCCCCAGCCTGCATAGGTGTGGACAGGTTTCCTTGGCTATCGCCTTGGGAGAGCCTGGCAGGAAAGGCTGGGGAGAGCCCTGGGTAGAGAAGCAGGCAGTGCTTTGTGGGCTGCCTGATGGTGAAAAGGGAGTGGAAACAGGAGCAAATAAACTAGGTGAGGAGAGATTTTTTTTTGTACCTGCTTCCTACATGAACAGGATTTCTGCAAAGAAATAACTGGCACTGCTGGGAGGCAGAATCCACATGGAGTTGACCCAAGGCTCTGGTTATCCACTTGTCTGAAAGTCACTAAAGAAAATGAGATGAGTTGGAAAACAGAAGGCACTGGCAGGAGAACAGCCTGTTACCGGAATATATTTGTTGTATAGCAGTAAATGGAGGAGCCTGATTTGCCTGGCCCTGAGCAAATCCCACTAAGCATTTACAAACCAAGAAGTGATGACTGACGCAGAGCAGAGGGGCACAGGGGGAGAGTGAAGTGCTTTAAATCTCTCATTTTCATTTGACTCATTTCCAGGATGACACAGTCCACCCTAGATTAAAAATAACTACAGAAAGGAGTAGAAGACTTTTTTTTTTAATCAAGCTTCAGGATATCTTTTGGGAGCATCACAGGTTTGATTCAGCCTCCTTATTTAGCTTTTATGCTAGCCTGTCACTGGAATTGTACCATTGTGGCTGAAGTCGTACTGGGGTGACTCGCAGCAGTGACAAGAACTGAGGGCCACCTTCCTCATTTTAACATGAAACTCTAAGGAAGACTTAGCAGTAGCTTTGGTTTTACCCAGAAATTATTTTCATCCAGGGGTCAGGGCCAGTAGGGCCTAATGGATCAGTACTGGTCTGAGAACCAAGAGGTGTGGCTGCTGTCTCTCAGCGTAAGTTTTTGGGAGGATTGTTGGGAGCAGGGTCTGACGCTTGCTATGCTTTCCATCACTTCTTCCAGTTGCCTTTGCAGGTGCATCAGTAGAAACACCGACCTGCTGTCCTTCGGGATGTGCTTTGTGGAAAAAATGCATCTTGTATCATTGCTGCCCACATGCAGATTTCAGCCAGATTTGGAAAAGTGGCAGTGAACTCAAAGATACTTACAGCTTTTTTTTTAATTATTATTATTTTTTAATTAAATGCAGAAATAAGCAGTTGCTAGTAATGACATCTAATTACTACTTCACACCAAGTTGCAGCAAAAGTGGCGATCTTATTAGAAAAGCCTCCCATGTGAGAGGTGACAAATTTCCAAGTGGCTGAGGGAGGTTGTTACCATCAGGGTGCAGAGTTGCTTGATCCTGGGGAGCCTTGATATGGAAATCCCTGGGACACCCAGTTACTACACAGGACATCTGGATAGGTTTTCCGACTCCCTTGTCTCTATGCTTGGGATGGGAGTGTAATGAACTCCCTTGCTCTGCACCAGTAAAAGTCATCTCCAACAGAGTCATCAAGTTATGTATGGGTGGTGTCAACTGGTGTAACCATGGGATGAATAAACCTTTGCCTGTTACTGGAAGATCTGCCAGGTTCAGCAGGAGAAAGTTGGCTTTGATGCCTCCTCAGTAAGGTTAGAAGGCAGCTATTAACTCCTTTCCCCAGTGGTGCAGAGCTGATAAAAATTGGAGCTGACCCAACCCTGTGAAAGTCGTGGCCTGGTCTTCCTGGGCTCCTCAGCTTCCTGGCTGAGACAGGGAGGACAGATGTGCAGTTTGGTGGACGAATGGAAAAATAAAGCAGAAAGGACAGGAATCCCCCCTTTAAGGAATGGCAAATAATAAAGAAATTCAGCCCCAAACTTTGCCTTTGTTCAAGTGGCAATATATTATCTCGAAGTAATATCATCAGCTAAACCCATCAAGTTAAGTTTAAACTGGCTGCTTCAAAAGAGTCGGGGATTTGTAGCCCTCAGACTTTTTATTGCCAGAATTACTTGTGAATTTGAACAGCTATGTACATTTTTCTGTGAATTTACTGTTTTCTGTAAAACCAAATGAATTGCCCAGCTCTCTTCTGGTCAGACGGGCCCGGCAGTACAGCAGCCGCGGGGTGAGAGGTGCCTCGCAGAAGCGAGCGGCTGGAAGCAGACGGGACTCACTCTGCCAATTCTCCCCAAGCACTGTGAATGGTGCTGTAGGGTATGAGAAATGCCGCTGTCATCTGAAGGATGTTTTGTGCTGCTGCAGACCAGGAAAAAAAAATTAAAATCTTTTCTAGGAACTCAAGCCTGAATAACTTAATGAATCCACATATTTCTGGGGTTTCCCTGTTATCTCCTTGTGCTGCCTCGCACTGCTGTGTCTCCCCCACCCTTTAGGTGGCTGCAGTTGTTCCCAGTGCGTGACCAAGGGAGCGTAAGACACTTCCTTGTAAGGAGTGTCCACTGGCCTTACCTGCTGCTTTGCCTTGCAGGAAGCATGACTTGCACAGATTCTGCTGCTTATCTCAAGTGGGAGGAAGAAAATGTCTTCATCCAACAGTGAAGTAGGAGTGATCACTTTTACATAGAGATGGGACTTTTCAGTGGAGGGCAGGGCTTTTGCTGCTGCTGATTGTCATGATGTGCAAAGCCTTCCCATCAGAGGTGGGATTCTCTTGTTCTAGGCATGCACAGATAGAGATTGTTCTAAATCACACACACACACACACAAAAAATGTTCAAATAGATAAGGGGAAAGCTGGGAAAAGCTTCAGAGAATCATTGACTGTCCCATGTCCTTTTGGTGAGCTAGTGGGACACGGGCCCAGCAAAATCAGTTCAGTGTACACAAAATGAGTTTCTCAAGAGAATAAGTGCTCAGTGCTCCTTCAGCTCAAAATACCTGGGTTTGGCATCTCATTGCAATAGTCTCTCATGCATTCAGTAGATGCAGCCGGAGAGGACGGCTGAGCTCATCCTTGCCGCAGTGGTTTTTTGTTTGGTTAGTTTTCTGCCAATTCAGTGATCTGAATTGGCTCATGGAAGCATCTCCAGTGCCAGAAACATCAGTGTACAAAGTAACAGTGGAATCAAGACCGGCCCTTCTGACAGCTGTTAGATCAAGCCAGCCACTCTGCTTTACTCACTCCTGGTGCCTCTTTTTCTCCTCAGAGGTGGGTCCCTGAGATCCCTGAATTTCTGCAATTTGCAGCAGTCCTCCCTGGCGTGTGAAGAAGCAGAGGCCATGCTTTTCAGCACAACCCACGTGGCACTGTTGACACTGCTGAAACTGTCTACATGAAAACACACAAGCAGGTCGGTAGCTCACAGCTGGAGGGGGTCTCCCGAAGTGAAAGAGAGGAAAAAGCAAGGAATGTGTAGCATGTGTTTATGAGGGCTGGTCACAGAAGCTGGCTCTGCAGTGAGAATTGATGAAGATTTGACTTCCTGTCCTTCATGGGTTTATTTTCCATTGTGGGTAAGGAGTGGATTTCAATCTGGATTTTTTTAATCCAGTTTGTATGCTTTCCATCCCAGCACTGAGATTGCAGCACCTCCTCAGCACAGTACCTGAAGCACCTCTTAAATTCGTTGCCAGAGTCTTGCTTTTCTCACTAGAGCTAGGATTTCACCTTCTGTTCCTCAGGCTAACTGCATGAGGTGGGTTGAAATGGCAGAGTTTACTTGCACGTGTTTTTTTTTCTTTCTGAAGTTTCTCTCCGACGGTGCATTGCATCTCCCTGCGTTCAGGCAGGCTGTTACAGCTGATAACAGCATGAAACTTTGGAGAGGAAAGGCTTTGTAAAGTAGCTGAGGATTAGGAAGTGATGGGTAGATCCCATGGTAGCTTTTAGGAAGAGGCTGTAGCAGTACACTTCAGCCATCCCACACAACAGTGGAGCCTGTCTTAAGATGGTCTGTGCACCTCTTGTCTTTGCGCCATTCCTTCAGCTCTGCTTTGCAACCAGTGCTTGCTAAGCTAATCGGCAAGGACAAGTGCTCGTGGAATATTGTGAATGTGTGAATAACTATCTAAGAAGTATTTGGAAATAGCTGCTCTTAGTATTCTGGGTTGGAGCTTCCGCATGAGAACTCCAAAGAAGTAAGCAAGAAGATGACACATGTTCTCTTAGCTGTGGGTACCCTTTGCTGAATATGTGTGGGCATCAAACCCATGCAGAAGCTGTTAGCAATCCTCAGAGATTCTGATGTGGTCATGCTGAACCAAAGGCTTTGTGTTATAAGTGAATGCAATGACTTTCTAATATTTGACTGGCTTTAGAAACCATCTTCCTTTTTTTCCCCTCTTGTTTCTTTCATGAAGCCAACACTTCTCATTGGTTTGGGGTGTTTTAGTGACTAGAGAGGAATGTAAGCTTCTCAGAAGGACACGAGCTTTTCTGCTCTTCAGTAGTGTCCCTCCTCTGCATAGGGACAGAGAAGACCTGGAGGGAGAGAATCAGAGTCATGAGGCTAAGGAGAGCCACCGTCATGAAAGAAAGCCTCTGAAACAGGCTGGGGTGGCAGAAAGGCTGCATTTTCTCAAGGATCTGTGCGTTGCATGGAGTAACATGATCCTGCCGTCATGTCTGTAGCAGGTAATTGCATGTTTTGTGCATGCTTTGCTTGTTCGTTGTGACCCAGAATGTGTTTCTGTTCCCAGCCCTTAGCTCTTTCTTTACTCTGAGTCTTTTTATTGACTCTTTCTTGTTCTCCTCTACTCTTTGTGCATGAAGCACAGGCCAGAGATGCCTGCTACTCCTTTGACATCTCAGCACGACTGATGCTAGTCAGGCTTTGAAACAGAAGCAGCAGCAACTTGGGGCCTCCTCAGCAGACCTCCTGTCTTATTTCCTTTCTGTCTCCGTGCACACATCCGGAGGAGCCAGTCTGCTCGCAATGCCATGGCTGCAGCTTCAGCCAGACAGAAGTCATCTGCAGTTTGCCTCCTGTGACACTGAGTCACAGGAGAGAGAAAGGTCTTGATTCACTGTCTTATGGGAAATGCTCTGGCTCCAGGCTTCCCTTAGCATTTCCTCGCTTAGACACCAGTTCAGCAAAGCATTTGAATAGAGTTTGTTGAGCTGCTGTCTACAACTCACTGTCCCCCACCCTGCAACGTGACAGAAAATGTCCTTGTGGCACTGATGGTTGTTTCCCGAAGAAGCACCAACTATGTGAAGTGGAGTTGGTTGCTTTGATATTCCCATATTGATGGCAAATACTAAACATACTTGTTAAAAATCATTACTCTGGTGGCAGAATATTTTCTTCTCCTTTTCAGTTTTTGCAAACGCTGTCACTTCAGTACTGGGGAAATAAACATGTATGATGGCGAGAGGGTTCTTTGTTCCGCACTGCCAAAAGAAATGCAACATTTTAGAGAAAGGAAAAATTCCTGTTGCTTTCATCAACAATTGAAACTTCAAAAGAAGCATCTATGTATTTTTTTTTTTTCCTACCATTTTGGAGATTTTCCACTTAGCCACCTTCTTGGAGGTGTTGGCGAGTGCTGCCTTGGCTTTAGTCCAAAAGTGTCTCTAATCAGCAAAACTGTCCTGGAAACATCACTAGACTAGCCTTTCCTGTGAGATTTATGCTTCCTGCTGGATTGACAACACAGCTGAATTCGGTGGGATTTCCCCTGTGGTGAGGGGGACGTGGCATGGCTGCGTGGTAACTGAGGTCTCGGGCTGCTGCTGAGCAGAGGAGGAATCTACGAGGATCATGTTTGACTTAAATACTTGAGGTTTTCACACTTGAGAGTTTTGCTAGCAGGGATTCTTTTAAAACCTTCATGAGTGAAAGGTAGCCTTGAGATCTGTCACTCTTACAAAGGAAATTTAACATTTGGAGTATTGTCCTGGCACACCAGAGAACTATTTTGGGAAAACTTAGAATATAACATTGGCCATCTGGCCATGGCTGGGCAATATTGCTTCACTCCTTTATTCACTTCTTTGAGCTGCTGTTGGCAGCAGAGCAGCTGGATGTACACTGATGGAGTCAGACAGCGGGTGCTCTGGTGGTGTCAGGGCCCACTGGGTGCCTGTCTCAGACATACGGGGAAAGGACACTTCAGACAGGTTTTGTTCTCTTCCTCCCTTCCCCACCAAAAAGCTGCAAGCTTCCGTTGTGGAGAACTGGGTTGGGGCTCAGAGAACCCATTCAGTTTACATCAATGCACCAACCACCATTTGAATGTAGTGGTTCTGTGTGACTCAAGGTGATACTGAATCTTTAAAGCCTCTTTCTAAGTCCCTGGTGCCTCCTGTCTCTCTTCCTGAGATCTGCTGCATTGCAGACCTTGCCTTTATGGAATCCTTCAGGCTGGAAGGTGCGTCCTTCTGCTCAGATCACATTTACAGAGGGCTCATGTTAGACTTAAACCCACATTATGTTTGTTCCTCTGTGATACTTACATTTGTCTTGTACTTTGTCTGGGAATTCAGCTTGTGTGTCTTGGCTGGGCTCTGTCGTATACGTTTAATCCCAGCTTCTTTGCTCTCCTGCAGGGACTTGCTAGGGAACAGGAAGTAAATGGAGTGTCTCATAGAGATGACTTGTAGAAAGAGCTGACTGCCAGCCAAAAACCCATCCAGCAACAAAAACAGCTGTTTCAGCCCAAAGAATTTGTAAGCAGAATTATTTTCTTAGCACCTCATCATGCTTCCTGCAGGAGCTTGGGCTGTCAGGCAGGTTTTCCATCCTGGTCATCTAGGTAGGAAACATAGGGTGCTTATTTAGATAAGTTGGTGAATACTGCTTGGTGAGCCCATGGCCGAGGGGGCTGCATGTAGGTGAGGAGGGAGTAAAAGTCTTGAGGCATGAAGAGGGGAACACTTGGGCCAAAGTAATACTGGAGGTTTGGAGTCAGGTTTCACCCTTTTTCCTGTGCCTGCCAATTCCAAGCCCCAACTCGAGCAGGTTTGCTGACTTTTACAGCTGGATCTGGAAGGGGGGTGTGTGTGTGTGCGCGCGTACGCCTCGGGCACAGAAGAAAGTGGGAATTTTCCTAGGCTGTGACGCACAGCCTACCTGGAGGACTGGCTTTGTCCTGGCTCCAGGGTGTGGGAGGGAGTCCCAGCTGTCCAAGCATCCATCCTGTCTGGAAGTGCTTCTACACTGAGAAGTACCTGGAATTAAAAAGAGTGAGTGTTGTTTGGGAGAGACTAATTGGCACAGGAAAGGAGAGAGACCTGCTGCCTGTATTTGACACATGTCCTACTGTGAGTTCTCGTATGGAAAAAAGCCCTCCAGATCTTGACAACAGACATAAAGGAAAGAGATCTGTTTGATCTAACAACACATATCTAGTGGGCCAGTTCCCCTTTGCTCTTCATTTCTCCACTGGCCCGGAGTGGGGAAATTCCTAATCTCAACACTCAGATGTGCCCTCTCTGCCAAGCCTCGTCTTGCCAGCATGGATTGTGTTGAGGCTGTGACTCAGAGAGCAAAGCCTGGCAGCTATTTTTCTATGACTGAAGCAATCCTTTGCCAGTGTCCAAGGGTCTGCTGCTTCAGAGTGCTGGTTTGGAGCTGCAGGAGCCTTTTGGGCACATCTGTCTGCCTTCCCCTGCCCCAGGTGCTCATGCCCTCATGGAAGGAATGGCTGAACCATGCAGAAACCAGCTCTGACAGAGTTTACAACTCAGCATGTTAAGATAATGCCAACTGGTGCTCCTTGACTGCATCAGCTGCTCCCTCCATCAGGTCATTACTGTGCTGAGTGACAGCCTGTTCATGCTCCTGCTGTTACAGATATGGTTTCCCCCTGTCACTGTGAATGTCATTGCTGTTCTGGAGACAGGCCATGGTACTGCAGTTCACAGAAAGATCTGGATTCTCCTTTTCTGACTCTTTATGCCCTTGCAGGGCCCATGGGACTCTAGCTTACATTCTGAAAATTCTCAATTTACAGTTTGGTCCCAGCTTGCTCTGTTGTGCCCTGCATCAGCCTCCAGAAAACCTGTGTCTTGGGACAAGAGACCTTTCAGGTGGAGAAGTCAGTCACTGTTCAAGCTTGGCCCAGATCCTTAGGTAAGGGGTATATCTGCCTTTGTTTCTCAAACACAGCAGTAAGCAGCAAGTTCAAGGTCATGGATGGCAGCACAAGCAGGTAGTGCAGAGCTGCTGGAGGGGGAATGTGTCCTGACACCTGCCCACATATGTCTCCCATTGAAGAATGATCACAAAATTGTTTCTCTGCAGCTTCGATGACAAATGTTGTCTTTTATTGCACCCCCTTATATTGGTAACTTTGGCTGATAATGGCAGTAATTCAAGAGCGATGTTAAAAGTAGTCTTGCTGGCTAGCTGCTTCAGGCCACTATTGCAGAAAGCTCCAGAAAGCTCCAGAAGCAGCATGCTGGGGGGATATTGCTTGTCCTGAGCTGAGGCTTTATTGCTGTAAGGACGCCTCAATTACAAAGCAACTACTCTTCTAGACTTGACTGCCTGAATTCTGTGGCACCCTCACAGATGCAGCAGCATGCAGTGTACTTTTCTTCCTGGCCAAAACTGGTGAGGATCATTTGCTGTGTCAGCCTAAATGCAGGGGTGAATTTCACTGGGTAAAGTGATGCCTGTGTATGGATGAAAAACAGATGAAAGCATAATGTGAGCCAGCAGCTAGAAATTAAAGTTAGATAAATGTAAGCTAGAAACATGGTACATCTTCTTAACAGTGGCTGTTTAACTGTTGGCACTGATTACCAAGGGATACAGTGGTTCTTCTCTCACTTGGAGCCTCTGAAGAAACCATGTCCGTGTCTTGCTATCTCAGAGAAATTTGGGATATTGGATGAAATTCAAGAATATATTTATACAAGAGACCAATATGAACATTTCTGCTGCCCTCTTAAAATCTAGAAATCTAAAAATAGTAATTTTGAAGGCACTTAGTACTCTTTAGAGTAAATAGTGCTATTCTGCAACAATCCCTCTTTCTCTCTCTTTAACCCTGTTTTCCTACCATGTCACTCTGAACTGGTGGATGGCAATCAAACCCAGTTGTAACCTGTGTTCATCAAAAGCCTTGGTCTAGCTGTATAATGTGGAGGGGTGGTTTATACCCAAATGGGAAGCAGGGGTTGGTCTGTGAAGAGCCTTTGTGCTGCATTCGTGGCTTGTTGAGTGTGTCTTTTGGTGCCAGTGTGGTCAGAAGCTTCTCCTTCAATTCATGCACCTTTTCTGCTCTGGGTTGTATGCTCTTTGTTTTTAAATAAAGCCCCCATTTGTATGTCAGAATGTGGTTTCCTTTCAGTTGCAAAGGCTTTCTTCTTGAGAACTTTCTCACTGACTTTCACCCTTGGCTGTCATCTTAGGGCTATGTGAATTTTTGTCTCCAGGCCAGTCTGGGGGTGTTAGAACTGGGGGTAGCCTGGCTGTTGCCAAAAGAGGTATCTACTGGAAGCTGCTTTACCGAGTGGGAGAGAATGCTCATGGCCAGAGATTAACTCAGCCAAGGCCCTGGGCAGTGGTAACCTATAACCTCACTGCCTAGGCCAGGGATAACTGTATGAGGGGTGCTGATGTTTCTGAAGCAGGTAGAACAGAGAGTCATCCAGTGACTGGGAGGTCCAAACTCTTTCTGGATTTGACCTGAAATTTGGGAAATTAGTGTCTTCGAATCCTCATGGTGCTTAGGTGGCTGTAGGCTATGAGAAGTCTGTGTGTCCTGAAACACCCTGTGCCACAAACACAGCCTTATTGTGAAGTACTGTATCAAACCTGGTTTCCTAATTGAGTTTTTGTTTGCTGGGTACTTAATAAGTATAAGAAAACTTCAGAATTATTCTAAATGATCATTTTTAGTTTTTAAAAATCTTATATTATATGTCTCTATTCCTATTACCTAGTTGGACTTAGTAAATAAAACAACTTCCAACTTCAAAGGCAACTTTGCCTTTGACTTGCTGAGCTTAAGGGTTATGTCACTGTAGTAATCTAACATCAGAGCGTCACAGCACTATGGATGTGTTGATCCTCTCAACAACCAGTGAACTGCTCCAGGCTAACCAGGGAGTGATAAAACTTAACTGCATGCATCCATGTAGGAAAGGTCTCTTCCTGTACCTGATATTCACCAGGAAACCTCTCTGGCCTGCCCTGAAGGGGGGTGGAGTGCCCGGAAGTCTGTGGATTGCTGGGGAGGTTATGGTGGATGCTTCTGTTAAGCTGTATTCTGTAAACACACCACCACCTTCCCCATGCAGTCATTGCCCTGCCATCTCCTCCCCACTCTCCCAAGTTTCTTCCGTGTAAAAGAAAGTCACAATTGCAAGATCAAACTTTTGAATTCCTAGGTGCTGCATGTGCATGCTGTTGAATTGACCAAATGGTATTTGAAAAGTGCTAAGGCTCTCTGAGGTCAATACAACAGTTTATGAGATCAGCTAGACCTCTGACACCCTCACAGAGAAATGGAGCAATGCTGGAGGACAAAGGCTTGAGTAATAGGATGAGGAAGTTACAGCCCCAAGTCTGAGTCATGATATTTCATTTTGCTCTTCTGAGAAGGGATTGCTGTGCTTTTAGAAGAGAATTAGTTTTGTTTTCTAAGTGTTCTCTTTGATTTCAAAGGGAGGAAAAGTGATTGTAAAAGAGCAACATTTGTCTGTGGGGTTTTTTTTCCTCTTCTTTCTCTAAAAGCCTTGTCAAAGCACACTTCTGGAGAAACAGAGTGGAGGATATAGTACTTTCCCAGCCTAATAGTGAATTTTGGTCTGATATTGGCAAGTGACCTCTATCTCACATCCTGCTGTAGGTGACCTTCTAAGTTCAGACTTGGAAGCTTCCATACAAGGGGTGATGGAGCCGTCTGGGATACTGCATCCTGGAAAAGGGGTGATTTAGGGGGGAATGTGATGAGACCTACAAAATCTGGAATTGCATGGAGGGAGTGGATAGGGACTGGACTGACTGTTCCTACCTTTTCCCATGCAAGAACTGGAGACCAGCAAATGTGGGCAACGGGATCAGATTTCAAACAAATGAAGGGAGATGGTTCTGGATGTACCAGGTAATAGATCCGGAGAACTTCTCATCAAAGGGTGTTGCGGGTCCAAGGTGTGTATTTGTGTTCAAAGGATGACAATAATGTTTGAAAACAAGATTTGTTAGGGATTACTAAATGGAAAAACCATCTAAGGCTCCAACTCATCATTTTTGTTGGAGACAGTAGTGGGCTAGGTGGACCCTTGGTGTGGACTGATATGGCTGATATAGGAGTTCTGAGACAGTTAAGCCTGGGGACAATATTGTTAAGCTTTTCTAGTCCCCTAAAAGAAGCACCCGCACAACTAAAACTTTCTAGAACATCCCAAGGATGGCTGATGCCCTTAGAAATTATTTCTAAGTTGCCTGCAGTCTCAGTGATTTTTTTTCTTAATGCCCTCCCTGACCACATAAGCAGGAAATGGGAAGGACTCAGCTTGTACAGGGAAGTATCCCCTGAGCTATGAGGACTTCTGAGGAGGAGCAAGGCTGTCATGCACAAGAGGGGACAGAAGACAAAGGGGAAGTCTGGGTGAAGATGTTACAGTGGGACTTTGGAAATGTAAAGTTTGGCAAGCTGTATTTTCTTGGGAAGTTTCAGCTGGCTACAAACCGATAGATGGTTCGGAGAGCTGGATAAGAGACCACACAAGCTCGTCTGGGTTGGGGTAGGAACTGGTGGTGAAAAAGCAGCTCTGAGCTAGAAGGTGTGGGCATGTCTCATTGCTCTGTTTGTTCTTGAGCACAACAAACCCAAAGAAGCAATGCTGTTTGTTGGTTTTCTCAGAAAGGGTGGCCAGGTTCCTTACCAGATATTGATATCAGCAGGTCTGATAACTACTCAGAAGGATTTTCGAGGGACGGCTTAATGTCATGTCTATATGGACCTTGCATCAGGGAAATGTGTATTCCCAGAACTGTTTTTCTGAAAGCAAAACTGCAGGACTGTTTCCTTCATTTCTCACTTTAAAAAGACTAACTTAATAAATTTTGTACCTGGAAGAACGTACCTGTGCCTTTGTGATGGCTGGAGTGTGCTTTTGCAGCTAGTTCTGTGTACACAGGGAATCAAGGAGTAGGTGACTTCAACTTAACCTTCCCTCTGAGCTTGATGAAAAATCCACGGCAATACAAAAGGGACCTTCTAAGAGACTTGTGCAGCTGCACAGCCCTTATACTGGCCCCATGATCTGTTTATCTTTTGCCTTCAAGGAAGTGTCAGAGTTGGGGGAAGGACCCCCAAGTGGAATGGCTTAAAAGACTGTATCCTCTGCTGGGAAGTGCACATGCTTCTCTCTTTATAAGCCATTTGATATATTTCTCCTCTCTTTCTCTCACTTCCCCTCCTCCCCTGGCAGCAGGATCTCTGGCCATTGCATGCTTTTCATTAAATCTTTCTGATTGTAAGCTTGTATGTTCTGACACAGGGTCAAAGAGTACGATGGCAGGGATAAAACTCAGCTGCAGAGTGGAAAGCTTGTTCTGGTTTTGATTACTGGACATCGCCAAGTTATTGCGGAGTGTGTTCTTGACCGGGGTCTGAAGGCTGAGCTAAATATCACCCAGAAAGGAGCATTCCATGATGCTCCTGAAACACTGAACTCCTTGTGAAATCTGAGGGGAAATGGGGTGTGTGTAGTTGTGTCTTGGCTGATTTCCAGCCTCTCTGATGCTACTGTCACTCTTATCCCACATGTTCTGCCTTTGCAGTATCCATTGAAGAGGTTATTTAACTTCCCTTGCTGATATGAACAACTGCCACTGTTGTGTTGTTGGGTTTAGGTTGTTTGTCTTTAATGAAAGCCCCACGCTAAGCAAGGAACTCAAATAGCCAATTGCTTACTCAGCTTTGCAGCTCTGTTATCTGAAGGTATAATCACTTCCTGCATCTTTGCTTGTCTTTGCCTCTTTGCTGCTGTACTGATGGCCTGGGACGGACCTGCTTCTCCTGCAGCTCCTTTTCTCTGCCTTGAGGCACATCAGCATGTGGGGAGGAAAAGCAGTTCCTGGTTATTGCTGTGTCTTCTTTTGATGCCTTAGACTCAGGCTGCTCTGTAACATGGCATATCGTCCCTCTAATTTCTGAAATGTGTGTTGTGAAAACTGTGGAGTTTGCACCTAAGGGGGATGGTGGCAAAATCCATCTGTAACCTCTGGCCAAGTGCAGAGAAGCAGAGGGGACTGATCCCCAGTTACCTGGTATCTTGTGCTTAGGTGGTGTACTTAGGGTCTGTGGGCAGCTCTCTTGGTGACTGGCTGTGATACTGGCCTAGGCTGCAGAGATTAGGTGTGAGGGCCCTCAATGTACCTAGTAGGACTTAACACCCTGATGACCCTGCCATGGGACCTCCATATACTCTCCTGCCTATGGGCTCAGGGCCTCCATTTCAGCTCAGTCCATGATTTCAGTTTCTCCCTGAGCCTATGGTGTAGGTGTACCTGTCTCCCATTCCATATAGCCATGCGAGACCTCAGACTGGCACCCTGACCCATGGACTGACTTCCTGGTTTGACATCAGACCTGTCTGGTGCCCACTGGACTGTGTCTGACCCTGGTTACTGTCATTGGACATGACTCTGACCTGCAGTGTGACTTCCCAGCTTGACCTGCTTTATCGTCACATATGATCTGAACCCAGTTGACACTGGCTGCCGTCCCCAGTCTTGGCTGCTGGAATCACTTATGTCCTGTGGGATGGAGCCCTGGCTGGTGAGCCCGGCCCTGCTGGTTATCTGCCTTGACTCCTTATTCCATAGGGAACTGCTGGCTCTTACTGATCCCTGACCCTTGAGAGGTCTCTGTGAAGGGATGATTCTTTGGAAAGACTCATCTTGGTGTGAAACACTTCCTCAACTAGTAGCACAGTAAAACAAGGGCATGTAGCTTTGGGGATATCCTGCCTGCCCACAGGGGAAGGTGGCATCGTGCATCAAAGCCACGCCCTCCTTCAAATCCCCAGTGTGGTAAATAGATTCTTACCAGTTCATTAGTTGCAAAATTAATTAGCATTCCAGCCATGGGATGCGATGTAGTTCTTAACCCAGCAGGCTGGCCAGGCAAGAGCTTCTCTCCAGCCTCAGGAAAGGATGTCTGGGGATTTGGAGGCTTGTTTCTTGTTTGCTTCTTACGCTGCTAATACTCCTAGTGTTTTCTGCTGGTCAGCAATCTGCCCTGTACTGTGGGGCTTGCAGCCTCCCAGGACAAGAAGAGAAGCCACTCTTTTTGCAGAATCCTTGCTAAACAGGTTCCCTGAAAAATATGAGGAACTCACGATTGCTTGCTCCTTGGAAGCAAAGATCATGACAAATGCATTTACAGAGAAAAACCAATAACAATAAACAATAGACAGGAGGAAATGTCTCCTCCAAGAAGAGGAGCCGGACTAAGGGAAGAAAAATGCTCAGGTTAGATTAGTAAACTTTATGAGAAGGGGAGAGGAAATGCCAAGAAAGCAGGAGTGGGGAAGGAGGGACAGGAGGTGGGGAGGAGATGCACCATGTCAAGAGGCCACCTGTGAAGCGAAGCCTCCTCACTGGTAAAGATGCGGTGTGCACTGAATTGCTGCTCACTGTCCCATGGAGTGCGTTTTGCCCTAGGGCAGCTTTCTCAAGGGAGGAGTGGAGGTTTCCTGGCGAGAGGCACTGCCAGGTCACTCCATTGGCTTGCTGTTGCTGATGGCAGCTGCGTGTCTCCTCCCAAAGGGCAGGTAAATACACAGAGGCAAGCGCCTGGCAGCCTCTGCCGGCTGTTGCTGTCTCCGGGGAATGGAGACAGGTCTACAGAGGGACTAACCCTTCCGAAGGGGTCTGCATGGAGCTCACAGGGCAAGAAACCTGCTCTCACCTGTGATGCGTACTCTTAGTTCAGCACTGCTTTGTACTAAATCCCTTCTGCTCCCCTCGCTTTCCTTGCTAACCTGGTAAATGCAACCTATTTTTCCCCTTTTCCACGAGGCTCCTAATTTCACCTCTGATTGCGGGTAGCAGAGATGGCAAGCTCTTGCTAACCTTTGGAGATTTACAGCAAAATCCTCCTGCATGTGCTATGCACCTCAGAGGCCAGGGTATAAAGGGTGTTCTGGGGATGCCTGGGAGATAGCCATGACCTTTTGGAGATCCACATTAGTCACTGAAGGGCATGGCAGGCTAACCATGTTGTCACTGTGAGCCTCTGCTCTCTTGTTCCTTCACAAATGAAGGGGGTTGAGTGATGCAGCAGTCCCTGTTGTGTTTGCATGCTGTAGCCCCTGAGATTCATTGGATATACTACATGTGGCTCACAAGGCACAGGTCCTTGTCAAAGTAATAATTCACACCATATTCCTCTGAAGCTTTTCTGACTATTGTAGAGACAAATCAAGGCTGAAGAATCTTATTCTGCAGAAAATAAAGACAATTGTGTTCTTCCACATAAAGTCACAGAATAGTGCTGTTGTGTTGCTTGATTTGGGACTGGATTAAACTGAAAGTACTCAGGAGATGTGAACAACTTGAATCAAAGCTGAAGAAAATTTTCCTGTGATCTCTTGTGAAATATAATTCACTTACCCAGATAATAGGTGTTGTGTGACTCTTAGTTATTGTAAAACTAGAACGTGTTCCTGCCACTAAAATTAGTTTGCTTCCTTCTTGTACTTTATCGAGCAATTTCTTCCTTTGGAGATCTTAAATCTTGTGTTTATTATTACTGCCACTATTCTGCCCACGTAAAATGTAAAGCAACACAACCCTGATTTGATGATAAATGAGATCCTAAAGTTATCTCTAGCTTACCTAAGTCTGGGCTTCTAATGTGGGGGCTGCATTGGAGCTGACCTGGTGTTGGGAAGGTGTTTCCAGCTGTTCAAGCACTGCAGAGATCCTATGTCAAGGCTTATTCGTACGGCCTAGACTGTACACAGCATCATCACGGGGAAAAGAGGGATTCTTAATAGGTTTATTAACTAGCATGTGTACTAGCAGATCAAAGTGGATCCTAAGCTCCCTGTCACCTCTTAATTGATGTACTGACATGTATACAGAGCTCTTGCATGTACAAGATGTCACATATTACCTGCTAACTGAAATAAAGAATATGCATTTCTTTTCAACTAGTTAATAACCACTCAGATGTGATGTTCTCCTTTGCTAGGCTGTCCTGAGCAACTATAGCGGGTGTTGGCCTTTTGAGGAAGCTCTGCTCTGAAGTGGATGTTGCTCTAGGTGAGCACATTTCTCCTTCTTCCTCCTCACCATAGGGGTGGGGATGTGGTTCCCTCTGAAAATCATGAATCACCTAAAGATACACAATGCTTCTGGAGGAGAGCTGGCTGGAGGAATTATCTCCTGTTTCTACTTACATGTTTTTATTCTATTTTGTGGCAAATCTAGATTACCACCCAGGAGATGCATATGTTATCATGACTAAAAAATGTCTTTAGGGAACATTTTTTTCATGTAATGCTGATTTGCCAAACTTACCTGCGCACCAGTTTGCAGGTCTTTCCATTCAAAAGAGATGATTTGCTTTCATATTAACCAAAGAGAGTATCATTTCCTGAATTCTTCTATGCTGGGATCTCACAATGAGACAGATAGTGTTTCTAGCTCCAGAGAAGAGTTAGTTTTACATGTGTTGATCCAAAGTAATGGTAACCTCAAGCTGCCCATCACCTGCAATGGCTAGGAGGGATTTTTCTTCAGAACACTGCATCAGCTTGCCTTCTGCTGGAGTGACCTGTTATTTATCAGCTCATTATCAAAGGATTTACTAAAAGCTTACACCAGAGGCCAAAGGATCAATATCCAGAAACATCTGCACTTCTTCCATTATCTGGAGGAGGTGAATTGTATGTGGCATTTGGCCCCTGAAGTAACCTGAGCATGTGAGAGGCAAGCGCATGTCATCTGTGAACTCAAGATGCAAGAGAAGTATGTAAATGGCTGTCTGCCAACATTTGGTTCATCCTGAGTAGGAAGTTAAGTGTTTGCTTGCTCACGACTCCCATCTCTTCTGCTATCCAACCCCTCTAGTGAACATAAAGCTTGCAGTAGTATTTAGGTGGAAGAGGCAGGTAGTGGAGAGGCAGCGAGAAGAACCTGCTTACCGTGGTCTGTATACTTAAATTTCTTACCACATCACTAAGAAATACTTGAGATGGCTCCACCTTTCAAGGTGGTTTCTAAAGCTCTTGCTTAGTTATGCATAACGGACCTATGGGTTGAATACATTTAGAAACAGTCCTGACAAAATGGAAGGCTGAGGCCTGTCAAATACACAGCAAATGCAACAACTGAACAGCCTAGGAGATTACTGGAGAGAAGGAGCTGTGACTTGTTATCTAAAAGAAGTCAAATATTGACTAAGGGCTGCTGCTTTGAGATGTTCATCTTCAACTAGAACTAGACGTGTGAGCAGAAAATTATATTTATTTCTGTCTTCCTCATCAGTCATTGAATGAAAAATAATTACAATGAATTGATCCTCTTGAATGTTTCAAACTTATCAGCCCAAAGCCAAAATGCTCAGGCACACTGCTGCTGCTTTTCTCTTGTAAAAAGGTCACATCTGAGCAGATAGTCAGTCCTTCAGAGATAAGCCTTGGCAGAAATAGTCACTCACATCCCAACCAGGATCTCCTCCTGTGTGGGACGGTCTCATTAATGTTAAGAAGCTTCTGTATTTTTAGACACCTGGAATCTGAGCAAAATCTTCAGCTGATACCTCAAGATGTACCAACTGGTAGAAGATTGTGAAAAAAAGGGATAACATGCTATGATTTTGACAATCCTGTTGGTGTAAAAAGATGCATTTTTTTGAAATCTTTGAATTTTGCAGCAAGGAACTTAAATCTGCAAAAAATACCTTTTTTCCCCTCCCCTGAGAAAGCTGATCTTTTATAAAGTATAAACCTTTTCATTGTAATTGATTTCTCTGGTACCTTCCAGGTGTGGAGGAGCTATAGTATCCTGTGATGCTGAACACGATTTGCTAATAGAGCTATAAATCCTTTATTTCCCTCTGTCACACAAGAAATTTATACCTGTTGAAGGGCTGAGTTGACTATTGAAATGCTCCCTTTTGGCATTGTGTAAATACATGGGAGCTATTGAAATGGAAATCAGGTTCCCAAACCATCACCCACAGGAGGAAGAGAGAGATCTTGATTGCTGTTTTCTTATTTAAAAAGGAGAGAGAAATGGGCTGAAGGGTGCAGGGAAAGCAGGGCAGATGTGTTGAGGATTACATGTGGTGCTTTTGGTGGTGAAGAGGCCCTCTCTGTTCTTCAGCGGCCTGTAGTGTTTACCCAATGAAACATCATTGCAGGGGATGGAAAACAGGATAAAAAAAAAAAATAAAAAAATAGGGGTGAGACATAATTGGCAAGAAACCATATTTCTGAGGGTTTATGGGGAAAGAGTGTCATTTGGCTATTGGGAAAGAGCAAAGCAGCCTTATCTATGCACCAGCCTTTAAAAAAAATGATACCATGTCAAAATCCCCCCACATTCTTTTTCAGTGTATTTGTTTTGTTTTCATCAAGAGTTTGGGGAAGTAAGATGTTGTGGTTTTCATCTCTTAAAGCTGTACTGCCTGTTTGGATGTTTGCTCCGCGTGGATCAAAGCCGTGAGCAGGGAGACTAATGTTCTTTGTCTATCATCGTGTAGTAATTTGTTGTGCAGGACTTGCCTCTGAAGGCAACAAGAGAGGTTTTTGTCAGTTTTAAAATTCCTGGAGGTTTCTGACCTTCCCCTCTAGAAAGGACAGTTTGGAATGCAAATTTTTCAGGTCAGGTTTTAGTTTTTTCTTCCCCTGTAGCTTTTATCAGAATGGCATTACATTTGTATATCGCTTTTTATCTTTACTTTTCCCTCTGTTCTGAGATGTTCCATTGTCATCATGCCTTCAGAAGCACCTGAGTGCCCTGTTTCTTTACCTAGTCCCAGGATAAACCAGCCTAGGGCTATGTGTCCACTGAAGTTGTTATTACTTGATCCTGGCCACAATGTAATTTCTTTGCAAAGAGATACTTGCTCTGAGAACCAAACGTATTTTTACCTCTGAAGCCCAAGCAGCTCTGTCAGAATTAATTAGAAACACACAAGTGCACATGTTCTGGAGTGGCTTTTTGCTGTTTCTTATTCAATGAATCTAGAAAGTAATTTTTATTGTAATGCTGGCTGTTCAAATTGAAAATGACAATCGCATTTTTGCCAGAGCTGGGCTTCTAGATGATAGGAGATCTTAAATACGTAAGGTGTTGCTGCATGGCATGTGACCCTACCTCTATCTCTAAAAACAGGGAAACTAGTTGTGAGATATTTCTTTGTTGTAAGAAGACTGCCTAGCCCTAAAACTATACAAAAGCTTGAATTTTGTGATTATGACCTAAGTAACCCAAAAGCACTGATGAGGGCACACTCAGACAATTGTAGTGCTGAATTATATTAACAGCGTTTCAGGGGAAATGTAGATTAAACTACAACCTCTGTGAGCTAAGGACAGTAGCTCTGGAAAATATGCACCATCTGGAGTCTGCTTGTCTCCAGAGCTGTTTTTCTGTCCCTGGATCATCAGTAGGTGATTTTTTTTATTATTATTATTTTTTATTCATTTTCTGAGATTCAAGTGGGGAAAACCATCAGAACTTGTAAATCTTGCTTTCCAAAATGTACTTTGCCAGCTTTGCTGAGCACAGGCTTGCAGCGTAATGACATTTTAATAGTCTTGTGCTCTTAGTGAAACCAGTGGTTGTATTGTAAGGCAAAGGTGAGCGTGAAAGGGGTAGAAAACACTTCATTTTGAGCTGCCCTTCCCCAGGGCACTTCAGTGACCTTAAAACCTTTAGATCAAAAAGTCTGAAAGAGCAATCTGCAAGACAAAAGAGAGCAGGAGAAATGCACCAATGGCTGGACATGGTGGAGGAAAAATCCTTCCCACTGTCCTGGGAAGCCCAGCATTTGCACACTGCAGAGGAAAAGGTGAAATACAGCTGTCCTGGACAATGTCTTGTAGGGAACATTCCTTTTTGTCCTGAAGTTTGGCACCAGAAGACAGGTGAGATATTCCCCAATCAGCCCTTGAAGGAGGAAATTGAAGGTAGAGATAGGAACAAGCTGTGGGCAATTTGAATGGCTTTAATTATTCAATTAACTTTGCACCAGTGTGAGTGATGAGAAGATGGGGAGTTCTGATAATGCAGTGAACTAGTACTAGGCAATCCTCAGGACTTTCTGATGACTTAGCTGATAAAAGGACTGTACTGAAGACCAGAATCATTGTAGGAGCCCTTTAAGTGCAGGGGTCAAGAAAGATTACAGCTAATGCTTGGAAAAGAGGTTTCCCAAAGCTTTTAGGCAACCTCATCTGGGCTTTTCTGCTTACCAGGAACTGTTACTCTTTTAAAGCATTTTACACCCTGTTGAGTGTGGTCAACTTGGAGTTCCTTAAAGGCTGCACCTACACGGTAGTTTTCAAAGCCATTGCACAGAATCCTTTCAGAAGAGTGACTGGGGAGAAGCAGCAACAGTGGATGGCTTAGGAGATGTGAGCCCTAGCAATGACTGCCTGGCTCTGCCAGCCCAGCATCCAGGAAGAAGAGGACAAGATGAGCCTAGCCATGGGTGAGGGACCAGAGCTGCTTCGCAAAAGTTTGGGTAGACACCTTCACCTCTTGCACTGCCAGGGATTGTCTACCAGTGTCTAGCTTTTGGTCTCAGCTGTAGGTGTCCGGAGAGGCCTGCATGCTTTCAGTAATGGTAGGGAGGGTCAGGCTTGCCCTCCTCTCCTGTGTGGTGACCCTAGGCTCAGGTACACTTAAATAGGGCTGCCTAAAAGGCATATGAATAGGGCACTTGGAGCCCTTAGCTTTGTAAATAATTATTTATAAAGGCTTTTGAAATGCGGTGATTCTATCAGCATTGCTGTATTCAGACTTCCCACCTTCCTCTTTGTTCCTGCTCTGTTACAGAACAACATAGAAGTAGCCATAAAGCTGTGCTTGGAGTAAAGCTGGGTGTACCAGGTAGATGGTTTTGTGGGCCCAGACAGCTGGTGTGAGGCAGGGTGGCCAGGTCGCTGTGGGTTGACTCATCTATGCCCGAGGTGGGAGCCACTAATTGCAATGGCAGGTGGTAACTGTTACCTTTGATTTGGTGGCTTGGGGAGCAGGGGAAGAACTTGGATCTGAGTCAGATTGGGGAAGAAGGACTCTCTGAAATTAAGTTAGAGCTGCACTGGTTGAACAGGTTTGGAGTTTCTTTGTTTGAGGAAGCTCGGTCACTTTGCAAGTGTGAGAAGGGGACAGAAGGGATAACATGCCTGACTTCTCATACATGTGGTAGGTTTCTACTATTTTTATATTTCTTCAGTCTCAGAGACCGACAGATCCTAAACAGGGTGAATCTGTGGGTCTGTGTGTGTTTAAAGACTGGGCCCAGGCTGTGAAGGAGTCTCTCAAGGAAGAGCATTTTAACTGAGAACTCAGTGAGTAATGAGTTGAGATCTGCCTCATGGGCATGTGATGTTGTGCTGGGTGCTGTCTGGAAGCAGCATCACCCTGAGAACTCCTGAGCTAAAGGTAACTGTGGGTAAACAAGTGATCTGGGTTTTATTGGCTGGTTATATGTTTCTGGACAAAGAGGTCTACCTCCTCGTCCAGTTCTCAGCCTTCCCCATGTGCAATTCCATCTCTTTGGTGCTTTCCTTGGGACTTCTTGACCTGGTTGTTCAGGTAATAGGTCTGTTGTTCTTGGCTTTGTGCTCCTGAGTGCTTCCCCAGGTTAATGGACTCCTCCAACCATGCTTTTGTTTGAAGTGCTTCAGGAAACTCTACAATTGTAGGCTTGACAAGAGCAGTGTTAGATGTTGCTGGTGGAGAGTCAGGCCACATGGTTGCTGGGAGTACAGTGCAAGCTCCTGCACAAACACATCACTAGTGGCCGGATCCTAACCTGTGAGTTATTTGGGTAGCTGTGTGCTTGCAGGATGCACAGGTCTGTAGGTTGTGGAAAGCCCTAGAGACACAGGGGGCAGCTGTAAGGGAGCTGGAGTTTTCAAAATGCAGGAGTTGAGAGCTGAGAAAACTGTTGCCCCGTTGGGAAGTTTTTGAGAAAGGGAAAGGAGTTACTTCTGCAGGTGGTTTCTAATCCTCTCCCCTTGTAAAGTGCTGGCTACTAAGAAACCAGTATGGTAGAGGATGATAAGAGGTGGCTGCCCGTGTCAGCAGGGGAACTGTGAACTCGAGAACCCCAGTCTCAGAGTACTAAAATCCAGGAGAACTAGAGCAGGGCTAAGTAGAAGAAAAGCACAGGGTGTTACTGGGATCTGCTTGTAGCACTGAGATCTGTTAAACCTGTGTGAAAATCCTGCAGCCAAAGAAAGCGTCGAACAGGAACCTGAGCAGCGTGATGGTAGTTTGTATTCCCCTTGTTTGGAAGCTGTCTCCAACACAAGTTGATTCAGCTGACAGATGACTGGCTCTTTGTGCCCATGGGCATGAGGTGGTATCAGACTGCTTTTAATTGAAGTTCCTGGGTCTGCTTGACTTGCTCAGCTGGCTTGTTCCAGTGATAAATCACAGCATGTTCTCATAATACTGTATAGGCTTGAGTGTTGGTGGGTCAGTTGTGATAAAGCATCCCCAAAGTACTGGTGAGATGATGATTAAGCAGTAGCTTCTAACTAAACTAAGATAGGTCTGCTGTTGGATCAACAACAAAAAGAAGCAGCAGGAGAAGGGCAGGACAGGAAGAGAAACGTTTCTGGTGAAGAATATAAAATGGTATTTTGGCTTTTTCAGAGCATGTGGAGGACGTGGGTGGTTTGCCTGGAATGTATTTAGAGATCTGTTCCTACAGCGGCTGAGGGAGTGAGCGATGGGTGAGCCATACTGCTAGGCAGCTCCTTCCTCACTGCCTAACAGATACCTGTACAAGCCACCCTTCACATGTCTGTTGCTCTTAAAAGGATAAATCTCAAGTATTGAGTAAGGTTCCAGTGCATTGCAGTTCATGCAACAAAAAAGGGAGAGTAAGCAAAGATGCAGAACAGGGCTGCGAGGTACCCTAGGGAGGGAGACACAAGGTCTCCCTGCTTCTCAGCCACTTCTGTGTGGTGCAAGGACCACCCTACTTGACCCATCCCACACCTCCAGGGGTTTGCTGGTGTTTTACGAGTTCCTCAGGAGCAGTCCTCTAAACTTGAGCAGCCCAGTGTGAGCTGTTTCCATCCTCCTCTGCCGTGCTGCAGATCTCTCTGGCATGACTCTGAGTCAAACTGTGTCAGTCAGCCGTCTCGGGAGCACATGCAAATCTCATTTAGGCCTTTACAGAAAAGATGCATAATTCCCTTAGCACTTGTATGGATTTTCCACAGCGTGGTATTTGGCTGCTTAGTCACAGAATTATCTTTGTGTTTTAAGAATAGATTTGACTATCGTCTCCTTGGCTGTACTGCAGAAGAATGACTTTATTTGTCTTAGCGCAAACACCTTGGTATGAGTGTCAGATGTGCCAGCAAGTATGTGCTTAGTTAAACAGGCTCCTTAATAGGTTTTGTTATCATTTTAGTGCCCTGTACTTGAACCGTGTCTCTTAAAGGACTATTTAATTAATTTCTGAGGCTATCTGACAAGTAATGTTCTTTGCTTGCTTGTTATGTAAAATTCATTAATGTCTCCCTTTGCATACATCGTTGAATCACAAATACTATCACTTAATTAGCTTATTGCAGTTTATGGGATGGTGGAGGTAGTTCTTTTACTTACTGATTTTATGCAGAATGAACCTGTTTTATAAAAGCAAACAAATAGAAACCTGAGTTGTTTTGGTATCCCTGCTGAGAAATACCTCCCCTTGACCCTCACCACCTGGGGACTTTTCCATAGCTTGCTAACCTTTATTGTTCCCAGAAAAAAAAAGTGGGAAATCTGCTAGCAGTAAGCAAAGCTTTTGTTTTAAGGGATTTGGCAGGACTCAGCCACTCTCATTGCTTTGAGCACAGAACCGTGAATGTGTATGTTCTTAAAATCAGGTATCTCTAGTACTTCTTTCCTTTGGGTCTAACATAAATATTTGGGAGTAATTCTTTAACTGGTATAAGTGGAAGTACTTCCATCAGCAGCTCCGAGAAAGGGCCAGAGAAGTACCCCAAGTGTTTTTCCTTTGCTTTCTTGGGAGTTCAGATTATTCACAGTACTAGAAAGAATTGCCTCTCATGGAAAGGCACAGACCTGCTGGGCTATCGGTACCTGAAATGCCCGTGCTACTGAGGGTGAAGGAGGCTCAGTATATGACAGCTGTGAGCCAGAAAGGCCACAATGTCCCTTGAAGTTCTTACCTAGTGGAGGTAGCTCTAGACAACCATCAGACTGAAGTCTTGTGTTCCATTTCATACCTTCTGTCGACACGTTTGTTTTCCTGTATCCTTACAACAGCCTGGTGTGAAGTTACCATTCATCCAGGCTATCCAGATTTACTTTCCTAATCAGAAGTTTTGCTGAATAGGGAAAAATGTGCAGCGGGTCAGAAATCACAGTCAAATGGTTTCTGCAGTGTATTCTGGATGTGCTGGGTGTCTTGGTACCCACTCACTTGAAATGCCGCAGCCTCTCTGGTTTGTACTGGGATGGAGATTGAGCCGTTTCAGCTGAGCAAGACAGGGACATAACTAGATTATTTGTGGAGGAGGCAGAGGCAAAAGTTAATAGTAATAGCTTGCTCAGAGTGGGTATAGGAAATCTGTGACAGAGAAACAGGACTCTGCCCTAGATCTTAAATGCAGAAGCATCCTTTCTTCTATCTGTATTGGCTTTCAGATTCCTTCATGCTCCATTTCTGAGTTTTACCCTCATTATAATTTGAGAAAAGTTGTTCTACTCCAGTGGTCTCTCTTTCCTTTCCAATCTCCCCCTCTCCCAACAGCTAGCTCTCTTCCTCTTTGTTCCTATTTCCTACTATGAAGCGTGCTGAACTCCTTCAGAAATCAGCTGCTGCTGATGAAGGCTGGACCTGTTTGGAAATTACAGAGACAAAAGCCAGACTCTGCAGTGTAACAAGGCCCCTGAAGCACCTGCGGGAATTTTGGAAGCTGGCTTTATCTGCTCTGCAGAGAGCAGTGGAGGGAGAGGCCGCTGCACCATTGTTCCTCCTGCTGATGACGCAGACTGGAATTGCTTCTCCTGAAGCCCTGCCTGCCTTGGGTTGAAGCTTGGCTTTGTGTTGTCCTAATCCCTCAGTCAAGACCACAGCAACCGCAGGAAGTTAGAGCAGCCCTGAGGCTCTTCCCTTATTCTAACACTGCCACCGGCAAATTGCTCAAAGAGATCAGATCTTTGACAAGGCTCTGACCCGGTGTCTCAGCTTCAACCCAAAATGTAACCACTCGGTCTGGGAGCAGACAAGTTAGATATGGACTTAACATATAAGCAACTGCTTAGAAAATGCAAGGCCATATTTTCACAGTTTGCTACCCTTCTTCCTCTCCTCTGTCATTTCATCTTTCAACACATGACTGTAGGTACTTCTGAAACTTCTGCTTTTGCTGGAAAGGGTTGGTCTGTCTGGGAATTACAAATGTTCATGCAGTCTCATCTTCATTTCTGGATCAGAGGGATGGATTTGAAGGGAAGAAGTAGTTTTCTCATGCTATAAAATATGTCAAGATTCTTTTTTCTCAGTATTTTCCTCCCAAACTGGAATGAGTTTTACTGTAGTTGTGTGTTTCCTGGTACTTGACAAGAAACCCAAGTGGATTGGCACCAGCAGAAAAGGCACATAAGGTACCCAAGATTTCTAAAACAAGAACATCTTTAGCCCATTCCAAAATGCCTCCCCTTCCCAAAATGTAAAACTGGGAAATTTCTGAAACTGGTCTGTTCCCATAGCTGGATCGTACCTCAGTGAATCAACACTGAGACATGAGAAATCTTCTCAGGAAATTCCTGCCAGACTGTACCCCAGCATCACTTGCTGATTAATTTGGGAGCTTCTCAAGTAGGGTGGCTGCGTAGGGCAATAAGTCAAAGCCTTGGTGCTGCAATCCTGGAGTCCAGCTGTGGCTCACAGCTCTGAGGATGGGGAAAAGCCCTGTCATATCCTAAATCCCTTTGACCTTCCAAATTCCCCAGAATGTGAATGAGCTCACTGCTCTGATGCTTGAGGAGTGTTCCTGCTCAGGGAGAGGTGACCTGAGCGCCGTTCAGGGAGCTCAGGGCAGCAGTGGTAGAGCAGAAGGAGAGGTATGTGGCATGCTGGTGCACCCAGGTCTAGACCTGACTGCTGTCCAGTCCTGCCTCGTGTTTCTAGCTTGTAATAAAGTGGCCCCCTACTGATGTAGACAGTGGGTCTGGGATGAGAGCACATGTTTACGTGCTCCTGACTTCACTGAGTGCTAGACTGCTGCTCTCCCAGGAATGCTGTGGATGCTGAGCTGCTTGAGAGTCTGGGGCACCAGGCAGGAGTGTAGGACCCAAAATAAGTGCCTGCAGCCTTCTGAACACTGAAGAGCCTCTTGGCTGTGCAATACAGACTGACCACCAAGCTGCAGAGAGGTCAGGTAAAAAGCCTGTTCTAGAAAAGACTGTGGGGTTTGTGTAGCTCAGGAACTTACCAAAAGTTGCTGGAATAAACTTGAGAGCAGCATTCATCATGGGAGGGATTAGACAGTGGGAGAGATTTACTTTTGAGCTCTTGATTTAATATGTCTCACATGGCATGCCTGCCTTTGCTCTATTTAGAGTTATCTTGCCCTGTTCGTATCTTTGTAGCTCTCTAATAAAACCCAGCCATGGGGCCAGAAGCCTTTGACTTCTGTCTTGGCTGCCTCCAAGACCAGGTGTGGCAATTCCACCTCCACAGTCTGTCTCATTCGGCCCAGTGCAGAACAGCTTTTAACTAATGAAGAGAGACCAAAGACCTGTCAAAGTTGCTCTGTTTGCAAGAAGCAGAGCTGGACAAAGTGTCTTGGTCATCAGGGTTGCAGTTCCCTGCTCGGCAGGACTGTTTGCTGCCCGCAGTACTCCATAATGCCTGCTT